>LT642188.1:0-38036 GCA_900128585.1 Stramenopiles sp. TOSAG23-3 | reverse complement strand
AACTGCCCGTAGGTTATTTTCCGCTTGTTCGTTTATCAGACTTATACAGTTGTTGTGTGTCTGTAACTGGTATTCGCCCAAAAACAAATTATATAGTATGTAAAAAAACTAATGATATAGTATGTAAAATAATTCTTCTCTCGCAGATAAGCCCGAAAATACTTCTACCGTGTACGCGCGCGAACATTTTTCCTTCCCCTCTCTTTATGAATTGTTATGCAGGCCAGTAAGGTCTCCAAAAGGACTGGAGCTCATTTTCTTGATGTGGTCTATAATCATCGACTTTTCCGCAAAAAAATCTTCATCCACAGAGTGGGACTTATCGTGGAATCTGTTCAAAAAGGAAATCAACCTTTTTCCATTTGTGGTCAGTGTATGATCAACATCCTTTGGCATTTGGGGGTTCGCAACGAACAACTTAAATACGTGGAACGCGTCGAGTTGTACTTGGTCACTGTCATCTCTAAGCAAATTCATCCAAATTTTCAAGTGTGATTTGGAGCTAACGTAGCGCATCATTGTGTCAAAATGTTCCGGAATGGTCAAGGTGCGGCACATTACCTTCGTCGCATGCCTACGAACAACGTATTCGTCGGATCGCAACAAGTCGTTGAAGGAAGAGAAGAACTTTTCGTACCGTTGCTCAAAAAATTCAGCCGATACAGAGGGGTGCAGCGTCATTAAGCCCTTCAATACATCAAACGCCGAACTCTGGGTTTCGAAGTCTTTCAGCACAATGTAAGTGTCTAAAAACCTCCACAACTCGTTCGATGTCAAAATAAGGTGACAAACCTTGCTATTTTTTATACACTCTTCTAACATTTTCCCGCACGCCATTGAAACGGCCTTATTTTCAGGTCTGTACCCACTAACTATGGTCCATATTATGGAGGGATTCCCGAGAACGTACTCTTGAAATATCTTTTCGTGGTGAAACAGGAAATTAAACAAAAATGCTATGTCTTTCTTGGTTTCGAAAGGCATTTTGTGCATTTGGGTTATTAACACGATGAACACATTCATGTTAACTACATGTTCTGCAATAATCTGACGGTCTTCTGGCCTCGCTTCAATTTTTCTTTTCTTTCGTTTAGAAGTGGAAGTACTTTTTCCATCCGACCCAACGAGAAGAGCCTTTAAGTCTTGCAAAGTTTGAATAATGCTTGCGTGTGCATGCTCTACTTGCCTAGAACTTGGTGCTTTTGTCAAGGTTTCCAGATGCTTTGAAAGTTTTTTGACAATTTCAGCGGGCTTTTTTTTCCTCCAACCAAACACCATGTTCATCCCTAGGCTCTAATTTAAGCGATTGTTATGCACCAAGTTTAGTTTGCCCAAAGCGTTACTATTCAGTCTCTTACCCTCACTGGCGGATGTAAATGTTCACAAGCAGGAAAAAAATACGTTCCTCTAGAATAAACTATATCGAGTGATATAGTAAATGAAAATTCTAATAGTAAAACGTTGGCAATCAGTTTATATAAAACGTTAGAGGTGCGTGGTCGAACGCGACGGTTATTTTAATACTTCCGTTACCAATAGCGGTGGCGAGCGAGCGAAAGAGACCCAAGAAGAAACACACATCGAGCATTCGAGAGGCAGTTAATTTGGTACGGAATATAGGGAGAGTACAGTGAAGGGTGAAGTATTAATGCCAAAATCTACATTGTATAGGAAGGTATAATAATAATAAAATAATTTTTTCCTCTTCTTCTTTTTTCTTCTTCTTCCTGTTGTGTATATGTATTTATTCTAATATTATTATATTTATTTATCTATCATTATAACTAATAATAACACGATAATACTGTAACAAAGACAGCAGTGTGAGGAGAAAAATGCGCCGAAACGGTTGTCAATTATGATACCTATTCAATATTTTAAATTGTACATCATATTTTAGATAATATTTTTATTATTACATTTTTACATTTATCTAATTTTAAGTTAAGACTCAGTGACTCCGGAACAATTTATTTTTTGGTCGTTCGTTCTAGTAGTCTAGTAGTCCTACATCCCTCGTAGTATACGCATTATTCGTAGTATACTAGTACGCGTAGTTGTATACAGTGATAATTCCAATGATTATACACGGTCCTGTTCCTTGTATTATAGTCTAATATATTTACAGCTTTTTACGTTCCACAACCATTTCTATTTTAGTGGTTGTTATTTACAGTGAATTATCATTGTAAAAAAAAACTTTATTTTTTTTTTTTTTGATGATAGTTAGTAGTAGTTAGTACGCGGCAGTAATTTATTATTTATTATAAATAATAATAATAAAATAATACGCGAAGAACATATTATCTCCTATGTTAGTTATACATATTTGGATTTGATGCGCCTTTCTTGTACAGGAGTGTGACTACTCGACTAAATAATTCGGAAGGAGAATGTCAACGTTTTCAACGCGGTTGGATCTTAGTGTAATCACCACGAGCAAGAAACTGCAAAAGCATACACGATCACTGCAAAGTATCCAAAAATGTCGAAGAAAACACAGCAACATACAGCGGCCGTGCCACCAAAGGCCCCCACGAAGAAAGAGTCTCAGGACATGCGTGCATTGGTGCAAAAGATGAAGGGGCAAAAGCTGTTGCCTGTGACGGTACTTTCAGGCTTTCTGGGAGCAGGGAAAACTACCCTGTTGACACACGTACTGCAAAACCGGCAAGGACTGAAAGTAGCGCTAATTGTAAACGATATGGGCGCAATAAATATCGACGCTGCACTTTTGCAAAACGGCGTTTCCTTAAAACAGACGGAGGAAAGCATGATCGAACTTTCCAACGGCTGCATTTGTTGCACGTTGAGGGAAGATTTACTCACGGAAGTTTCCGCATTGGCCGCACAGCAGCGGTTTGATTATTTGGTAATCGAATCGAGCGGTATTTCGGAACCGCTGCCGGTGGCAGAGACGTTTACGTTCAAGGACGACAAAGGCGTGAATCTGTCCGACGTGGCTACGCTGGACACTTTGGTCACTGTTGTCGACGGAGAATCGTTCCTTCGTGAGCTTAAAACGTTAGAATCGTTGCGTAGCAGGGGTTGGCACGCTGATGCAGAGGACGAAAGGACAATTTCACATTTACTCTGTGACCAGGTAGAGTTTGCGAACGTAATCGTGCTGAACAAGTGTGACCTGATCAATGAGACCCAGAAAGGCATTGTTCGCGCGCTTCTAAAAAAGTTCAACCCAGAGGCAGAAATTATCGAAACCACAAATGGTCTGGTAGATCCAACGAAAGTCCTTGGAACAAAGCGATTCACAATGAGTTGGGGGGAGCAACACGAGGAATGGCTGAAAGAGGCAAGAACCGGAGAGCACGTCCCGGAGACGGAAGAGTACGGTATTCATTCGTTTTCGTTTAAATCCGGTCGCCCGATGCACCCGGAAAGGCTGCAAAACGCATTGGACATGATGGCCCAGAGACAGGGGCCGTTCAAGACCATTCTACGCGCAAAAGGTTTTGCTTGGCTTGCGTCACAGTACGACAAGCAGGCTATTTTTGCGCTAGCAGGCCAGCATTATTCGCTTCAACCTGGACCTGTTTGGTGGGCAACGATACCAAAAAAACAATGGCCTGAAAAAATTAAAGAGGTCATTGACCCTCTCTGGCGCGAGCCCCACGGCGATCGGCAGCAAGCCCTGGTGCTAATAGGGCAACGAATGGATGTTCCCGCTATGAAAGCAGTGCTGGAAAACTGCCTTTTGACAGACGAGGAGTACGCAACAGGAAAAGACAGCTGGATTTCCCTGCCAGACCCCTTCGTTGCCCAGCAATGTCAAATGGGGGCAGAGGCTAGGATGGAATTAGCTGAATCGAATTACAACGCTGGGTTAATGCATGAAACCGGAGAAGGGGGTGTCGAAAAGGATATGAAAAAAGCCTTTGAGTTCTATTTAAGCGCCGCTAACCTAGGATTTCCGTTGGCGCAGTACAATCTTGGCTCCTACTATGAAAGTGGGGAAGGCGTGATCCAGGATTTAAAAAAAGCATTTAAATGGTATTTAGAAGCAGCCGAACAAGGTGATGCAAAGGCGCAACACAATGTTGCTTCATGCTACGAGCATGGAGAAGGGGTGGAGAAAGACCTGGAAAAGGCGTTTGAATTCTGCACCAAAGCAGCAGAGCAAGGAGAGGCTGAAGCAATGGTAGATCTGGCGGACATGTACTTGGATGGCCGAGGCGTTGAGCAAGATTCCAAAAGAGCAATGGAATGGTTCTATAAAGCAGCCGAGGAAGGAGATGAGGTAGCTCAAACGAGGGTAGCTGTGCTGTACGAAAGTGGGGATGGCGTGGAAAAAGATTTCAAAAAGGCGTTTGAGTGGTACTCAAAAGCAGCCGAACAAGGGAGCCCCGTGGCTCTGTACAACCTTGCTTCGTACTATGAAAATGGGGATGGGGTAAAAAAGGATTTGAAAAAGGCATTTGGATTATATCAACAAGCTGCTGAAGAAGGGGATGATGCCGCTCAGTACCGTCTTGCGCAGTACTATGAAAATGGCAATGGCTGTAAAATAGACGTTGGAAAAGCGATTGAAATCTATAAAGACATTGTCGAAAGCGGCGAAGGTAACGCCGATGAGGCTTCAGCCGATTTAAAAAGGTTAAACGCCGAAACGGGCGTTAACGGCTTTGACAGAAGCAGGAAGAGAGGAAGGGGTAATGTGGGAAAAAAAACGACCAACAAACGACAAAAGTGAAACAAGAAAAAAATTTAAGTCGAACTCGAAAAAGCAAAAGTAAAACTTACGCGCCGAATGATTTAAGAATTCTTAATAACAGATTTGAAAATGCAGTGGAAAGATTTTTTTATTGACAAGAATCATCCATAAGAACGCATCGCATTTCGCATGGAAAGTATTTTCAAATTTAACTTTTTAGTTTACTGAACATAAGGAGCAGAAATAAATTCGCGGTACAGGAAGAAGATAAATTTTAAATACCTAAACTTACGTAGAATAACAAGTGGTGTCAGTTTAAAGATAAGTTTTTATTAAGAAGTTTTTTTACAGACCAAAAGAGCAAAGATTAAGTTTTTTTACATCGATTCTGCCTTCTGAATTGTGCTGTCAATTTCCGCCTGGGCGGGGGGAGCTTGGAACGCTTTTGGACCTCTTGGGGCTGAACCAATTGCAACTAGATCGCTCCTCCAGAAAGGCCGAACAGTCTTTGTTGCAAGGGAAGGAAACGATTGCAAAAACTTTGTCGGTTTCCTCAATGATATGTTTGGGATCCGGGCAAGTGTACACGTACGGCAAGCCGGTGTAACCATCAAATCGGTATAGTCCGATCGGGATCATACCATACTCTTGCACCATCCCTTCAAACACACGCATATATGGTTTCCCGTAATAATCTTCTTCAACGTCCACTTGGACCAGTATTCCTGAACTTTGGTCATCATCCATTTCGTTCATGACGCTTAGGTTGTCACCAGGGGTCATGGAAAGGCAACAGTTTAAGAAATCAAGAACCTCAGGGGTGTACGTAGTCTGGCACAGGATCGCATCCAAGGAGCTTGTGGACATAATTTTTCCCGCCGCATACAACGGAATTTCAATATAACTATTGGCGTCTCTGACGACCATTTCTTCAGCAGCTTCATACTCGTCTATTTTGTTGTGCGGATTGAAATGGGTTTGGTGGTACGTGTTCAGCAGGTGCATTGCCATCGGGTAGGCCGACTCTACGATGATGCGGGGCTTGTGTTCCACACCGACCAAGGCAGCCTCTACCGCTAGGAACGTGGTAAGGAGCTCTGCGTCCAGCTCGTCCTTGTCGCTTTCGTTGCTGGTAGGCATAATAATGACACAAGCAGCGGTAGTAACGCAGACTTCCATCAAATCGTGAGATTTTCCCGGATTTCCCTGGGCATGATAAACGTCGGCAATCATGTGCTCTGGGACTTCTTCCAAACCAAATCCCCAGGCAGCTCGGCCACCATGCATGGCATCCGTTTGGCTGAGCACGACAATGGGGATGTTAGCGGTAGTGCCATCTTGCCCCAAATGTTTTGGTAGGCATTCCCGCACGGACGCGACGAAAACGCTGAGCCTCGGATTGTCTCCACAAATAACAATATGGTTGTGGAATTTCAGATGGTGGGACGTGTCCACTTCGTCGAACGCGTCAAGGTGCCTCCAATGCAGGCGCATCTTGTGCCTTGCTTTGCGCATTTTGCTCAAAGAGTCTAACTTCTTGTCAATTTTTTTAGTGTGCTCAACTAAAATTTTAATGTGGTCTGCATCGGTCCCGTTTGCGAGGGCCTTAGAGAGAGCAGACGTGACCTCATTGCTCTGCAATTCTACAACTTCTGCCGATTCCTTAGCTTTTCTCATGCTCTTCCTGTTCAGCGATTTCCGCCGCGCCGCCCTCTCGTCCCGCGAACGCTCTAACTGTTCCATATTGGTGTTGTGCGGGTGGTTGTCAGGGTGCAGATTGATGCGCATTTGCCCAGCAAGGTACTTGTTGTGCTTGCTTTTTCTTGGAGTTTCGGTTGCGTACATTACAGCAGTTGCGACCTCCTCGTCATCGGCGATCAAAAGGAGCTTGCAATCGGACGGAATAAGGTAGTCTTTGCCTGGGTTAATTAAGACTCTTCTGCGCGTCCCTTTTTCGTTCCCGACATTATCTGGGTTTTCTACTACCCCGATAAGCACGACGCCCCCCGGCTCGTCTTCATCGTCCGGACCGTCCTCCTTTGTTATGAAGTGGCCACGGAAGATTGCATCTGCCGCCTCTTCAAACGAACGGTGTTGCAGGCAGGTGGGGGCCCGCTTCGAGTACAGTTCTTGGTCACATCCATGAAAGTAGTTGTCAAGGAAGGCCTCACTTTCTTTGTACACAGCGTTTTCTGGGCCAGAAAACGACGCGAAGAGATTCGCAATCAACGTCGACGATCCTGGGCACAAGCAGTTCTGGGCAAACATTCGAGCTTTCAACAGATCGAGGCAAACGACGGCGTCTGGGCAATGCTGTTCCGTCCCTCGTGTCATCAGCTTCTCCAAATGCCGTTTCGTGACAATCAAATGACACTGAGCATGAATAGTCACGTTCGGATTGTGGCTTTTCAAGGCAGTCGCTCGGACCATGATTCTGGCATCGTCAAGTTCATGGTTCGGTGCTTCAGGGTTTACAAGAAGATGCACGTGCTTTGCCTGGTTAATCGCAACGTTATCCAGGTCCTCCTGGCTCATGACATCCCCTTCGTAATAGCTCACTTTCAGCGCGTGGTCCCCGTGAACGAGCATGTGCATCACAAACGGAGGGGGGGCAGTCGGGTTCATAATAACCACGTCCTCGACTTCGAACTTCTCCGGAGTCATATGGTCGGGGTGAAAATGTTCGTTCAGGAGCGCTTTAAGACTTACCTTGGTGATCGTACCGGTAACGATGATGTGGCCAATCTCCTCTATCGTCTTGTAGGGACTTTTGTATGCGTTGGCCGTGGTAATGATAGTGGTCATGTCCCCGATTTTTAGACCGATAAGACCAACCCCAATGATCAAGATGATCATCCCAAACGCTTGCCCCAACACCGTCACGGGGCTGATGTCCCCGTACCCTACGGTTGTGAACGTTACTACGATCATCCACATGGACGAGAACCATGTCAGCTCCTGGCAGCCCGAGGACGAGACGCAAAGGGAGGGGCACGTTGCCCAGGGATACGAGGTGTACGAGCTTGAAGGGCACTCTTGGTTGTGAATTGCAACTTGAAGCTGTTCAAGTTCATACTCCAGCAAGTATATGACACTGGCGAAGAAGCAAAAATACCCCAAGAACATCGACACTATGATGGCAGTAAGTTTTGCGTAAGTGGTTTGCATCCCAGCCTGCGTACGCAAGCAGTTTTCCAGCCGCACTTCCCTGGTAAAGCGGAGCGTCTTGATTACACGAAGCATGCGCAGCAGCAATATGATGATGATCCCAAATTTTATTGTGCCTGTGTCCTTATTAATGAATTGTTCTTGAAATATGTAACCCTTTGCAGACGAGTCCCCAATATCGGGAGACGTAGGGCCGAAGACTGCGAGGGTGACGAAATACGGGACCACCGTGAGCAGATCAATGATGCCGCCGCCAAAAGGGTAGGCGGGGTACGAAAACCACCCGCCGAACGTTTTATTCCAAAAGGGAACCGCGGCGACCGTATGGAGAAGAAAATCCAACAGGAAAAAGAGCGTGCACACAAAATCAGTCCATACAAGTACGGTCACGTACGTCTCCTTCGCACTGCTGTCGAAACCGTCCGTGTACGTCTCCCCGACGTACACCACAACAGTAACAAAACTGGCTAGCAGTATAGTGCTATCCCAGACCTCGCCGATGCCGTGCCCCGTGAGTTTCTCTCGGATAGAGTGCCTTGTTTTATCCCGAATCTTTTTAAATGCCCACTTGCTGGTATTGTGCGGGCAAAATTCCTTCACCAAGCGATTCAGCTTCTCTTGGTCGTCCATTATGTTGGCCAATATCCTTGGGTGGTTATCGTACTTGTGCAGTACATCGTCTACGATGTGCCCCCCCCGTTCTCGCGAAAGGTCTGGGCGCACGGATAATACCCGACTCAAGATTTCTTCACGGTCAAGCTTTAATTTCTCTGGCGTTTTGAACGTGTCGTGTCTTTCCATGTGAGACTTTTGGCGTTTTGCAAACTCCGTTTTCTTTACCCTTTTGAGTTCTACGCCTTTGTCAACGGTGTCAGCCCGGTCCCGGGAGGGAGAATCTGACATTATCTCCCTGCTTTGTGTTTCCAGAAACAACAACAAGATTACACAGCACGGATTTAGCTACTTTGTCTTCCGTGTTCTAAATTGTGAATTGGACGAATGACGCAAGCTTTTGTCATGTCTCCTAAACTCCGCAGTTTGATTGTTTTCCACTTGTCTGTAATAGTTTGTTAACTATTCCGACTATCAGCTAGTCTGTCTTGTCTGTCTGCTAATCTGTCTTGTCTTGTCTGTCATTCATCTTCTTTATTAAAATTATAATTTTTAATCCTCCTGCGCAATGCTGTGTAGACCTACATACTTTCAACTTACTCGTAAGCTAAGGGTGTTGTTTTTCTTTTATTATTTTTGAGTAATAATTAAAGGAATTAGACACGTAGACACTATATAATATAGAACTTCTTTATTATTTATATCTTTAAAATCAAGGAGTACAGTATTTTTAAGTACAGTTAGCTATCATTCGAGGTAGTAGTAGTCAAATCAAATTGTAATATGGTATGGATGTATGGATGGTGGGTGGTCATTTCCTTCTGTGTACCATAATTATTATTATTATCGAACGAACGATCAACTCCAAATTTGAACTGCTCTGGTAATGCTACGACTGTGTAATGGTCCTCGCATTATCTATCCGTGCTCCTCATCCTCTCCTAGCTGGACGTACGTACGTATTAACACGTACTTCAATTTATTTAACTGCTAAGCGAAGTCCCGGTAACGCAACACAATGTTGTACAGTACAGGAAGAACAAAGGGGAAGAAAAAAAAAGGATCTTTCGTTCTGTTTACTGATTTTTTACCACGAAATAACTTGTTGATAGAATTTTCCACGTCTTCTCGAAGATCGATCGAACCTCACACAGCTATTATTATTATTTATAAGAAGTACGAGGAGTGCTCCGTCGTGATCACTGTTTTAATTGTAATTTAAAAGTACCGTACTCTATTTTTATTCTGGAATGATTCGATTCCTCGTTTATTTTTTTAAAAACGTATATTAATACAGGGTAGGGTATATACAGTACCGAAAATTCAGTTTTTTTAGAACATCGAGATTGCTTCATAATTAAGTATATATACACAAAATGAATACTATTTTGTATTTTCTATTATATTGTTATTATAAATAAAAGTTAATTTAATAATAAATACATTTACCTTAATTATCAGAAGGATCCTGTACAATTAATTCAAAATTCAGCCAGGAAACATTAAATTAGAGTACAAAGTAGTTTTGTCGCTTTTCATACTGTATATATAGAAATACCACAGGCGTTTTGTCACCTTTTCATCTAATAGAAATACCATCATCACGTTCTGTTCTTCATTGTACATTACATTACACGGGGAGCTAGACCCACGAATAGAGTACAAACCAACTCGACCGTCCCTGTCTACCAATGTAAGATATTCCTATCAAAATACATTAGAATACAAAACGAATAAAATAATACCAAATATGAATACTACAGTACGAGACAAACTAAATACTAAATTTCCTCAGCTCTACTCCTCGTAACGTACGAGGTGAGGTTTTAAAACAATACCGGTACCTCATAGTCTACCGTTATTTAATTATTAGCTAGTCTAAGATAAGTAAACTACGTAGAGGAGATAGAGACTATAATAAAAAATAGAGAGAGAGAGAGAGAGAGAATTAGAAGAGAGAGATGACCTTTATTACATTGCACTTCTTCTTGTTTGTTTGTTGTTGATTCTATATAGAAAGAAGAAGAAAGAAGAAGAAAGAAGAAGAAAGAAGAAGAAAGAAGAAGAAAGAAGAAAGAAAGAAGAAGAAAGAAAGAAGAAGAAGAAGAAAAGAAGAAAGAGGCTTCTTATTTTTAATAAATAAAAAATAATAAATAGAAATACTATGGTAATAACGGGTGTACGGGTTCACGTTATTAATACCGTACCACCTCCTTGGTATTTTATATTATTAAATACTCTTTTTTTTTTATTATTTTATTATTTTACTAGACGACTAGTCTACCAGCAGGGTAATTATTTTATACAAAAATGGTTTGGTGCTTGATTGTCTCTATCGGTTTACATTCCACTTTAATAGTTTTAATAGTATTTAATAGATAAAGTGTGTACAACGCACGTATGGTAAAGTTTGTTATTTCTAGTTGTTCTTGCGCCCTGCCCCCCTTTTTTTTTTTTTTTGTTCCCCCCCCCCCCCCCCCCCCCCCCCCCCCCCGTCGTTGATTTTTTCTATTTTCAACAACCGGTAGGTGCACGGGCACCCTTTAGTTTTTAGTTCCGGGGGACGGTGTTAGTATGGACAAGTGGGAAAAGGTGTTCAAGTATGCCGTTTACATGGCATATGAGATCGTAGCGCACGCCCGCTGTCCTCGCGGCCCGGTTTGGCATCGGCCAGAGGCGAAAATGTTCAATTTGCTCCTTCCGCAACTGCTGCGGCTGCGAAAGCAAATCGACCAGACGGGCGCCGGCCTCAGGCAGCCTATCTGTTTGAATGTCGTTGCTGGGGACAACGTGTTGCTAGAGACGTGGACGGTGCGCCTGAAGCCGCACGACCTCGCCCAGCCGTCCGCCTCACCGACGTCCGGGATGAGCAAAGCGCTGCTGGAGCTGTCCGTGTTCTTGCGGTCACTCCAGTCGTACGTTCACGTCCTCCCCGCCGCCGCGAGGTCTTTGCGCAACCGGAACGAGACGTACACCATTACCTTGTCCGTCCCGGGAAAGCAGCGGTTCGCGAACGACGCGCGGACGACGGCTTACCCGTTCAAGGGCATCTCTTCGCCGTTAGGAATTTTTGAGTTTAGTGTTACGTACCGGGAAAAGGTGGAGACGTTTGCAAACAACAGGGCGGCCTACCTGCTGAACGAAGCGTTGGCGGAGGCGGGTGGCGATAGCAGCGACTCCCCAGGCATCATCAAGGACTACATTCCCGGGCCAAGCCCGTTGACGCGGGTTTCGTCCAACCCCCGTCAAATTCCCACGTCGAAGCGGGCCCCGTCGACCTCTTCCGGCGGCGGCGGCGGGTCCTCGTACAACGACCAAGGCCGCGACCGCGCGTTCTCGTACGGCACCGGGCTGGGCCACCTGAGCTCCAGCAATTTTTCCGTTGGGACCCCGCCCCTCCACCCATCCAGCATGGGCAGCCATGGGCGTTGGCCGCAGAGCTACCCGACGCCCCCGTCCACGGCAGCAGGCCACCACCATCTGCAGCAGCAGCAACAGCACGGGTACATGCCGTACAGGAACAGTCCGATGGGGCACTTCATTGGCTCCACCAGCCCTAGCCCTGGGACCCCCCCGTTCCTGGCCGGCTCGCTGAAGTCCTCGAGCGCGTCTCCGTTTTACAAGAATTTGCCAATGGGCATTACAGGCTCGAGCCCGCCGTTTCACGGCATGGTCACGCTCACCTCGACGACCCCGTCGGGGGGAACCAGCCACCGGAGCGGGGCGCACGGCAGCAGCAGCGGCGGTCACAGCGGCGGTTCCTTGGGGTACAGAATGCCAAAGCCGACGCCGTCCCCGCCCGGCCCGACCTATTTCCTCAGCTCGTCGCTGGCCGCCTCGTCCCTCGCCCACGGGAACGCGTCGCGCGCCTCGTTGACCCACTCTGGGTTGGCGACGGGGGCCAGCAGCGGCTCGGGGGAGATCGTTCACTCCCCCTGGGGTTCCACGCTTGGCGTTGTGGCGCAGCGGGCAGGAAAGGAGTGCCGTTACGGAAAGATAGACACGACGTGGATATTGCACGGGGAATACCCCGGTGGGGGCGACGGCGACGGGGCAACTGCGGGGGAAGAGACGTTGGGCTGGCACGACGATTACATGGAACATTCCTTGCTGTACGACCTTTTGACTGCCCCCCAAGACTTGGTCATGAGATCTGACAGACCGATGCGGGCTGTCATAGAGTTGGCAACGAAAGAGATCGAGTCGGCGAAAAGTTACTTGAACGAGAGCGGCGCGGGCAGGAGGTAGGGAAAACAAACCCCGAGAACCTCCGCACCGCTGCCTGTACATACACATTTTGTAATACTGTAAAAATAAATAATGTCGTCTCGAGAGTGTGCTATGAAAAATTATTTTTGTTTATACACCAAAGCGAAAGATTTATTCGTGACCACATCATCTCTACTTGTAATTACTAGAACAGCACGACAGGATGTGTCACCCCGGTTTATGTTATTTCACATAGTGTATGATAGAAGAAAAACAGCGTAACTTGCTTCAGTGCGCATTACAAACGTTTGCTTATTACGCTCCTTGCCTTGGATGGCGCCTTCTATTTCTCGCCTCCTTCTTCCACTTGCAGCAATGGCGAGCCAAGGTCAGCCGCAAAATGTACATACGCAGTCTTATACGCCTTCAACCTCTTAATCTTAATCGAGCGGCCCCTCGGGTTTGGGGCCCGCTTCAGTTTTCCATCGTAGTTTACAGTGTTGACCTTCGTTATTTCTGGCAAATCGTAGACCTTGTCCAAATATTCCTTTATGTCAAACTTCGTCATGGAAGGTTCCACCCGAAACTTCGCCATCCTTCCCGTCGGCAACTGTTCGGTCGATTTGACCATAAGCGTGACTATCTGGCGTGGCAACCGTACTTTGTTCCAAACCATACTTCCTCCTCGTTCCTCGTCCGTCCGTCTTCTGTCCACCAAACCTATATATAAATGTATATATATATATATGTAACGGACTAAACAATAAAATGGATTAAAAACAGAACCCAGAACAGAACGTAGAAAAACCTAATACAATGCACGATTACACAAATGCCTTACCTAACGTTTTCTCTTCATTTATTTCAATTCATTCCGATCTTCTAGACTATTTGTTGCGCTATTTATTGCTTTTTTTTTACTCATACCGGTAGGTGGTAGGATGACAAAAAAAAAAAAAACAGGAAAAAAAAAAAGTGTAATAAATATAATTAATTAGTCCTATAAAAAAAAAAAAGGAAAAAAATTTAGATACAGGTAATAACATATAATACATTAATATATAAATACGATAGAAATCACGGGAGAACCAATAAAAATGATAGCAATTGAATAGGAAACAATTGGTATTGTTTTATTTTATAAGTAAGGTATATTTTAGCTGGTTCCCTTCAGAATTACGGATTCATTCATACACACCCTTAAAAAAAGTAATTTTGTTTCAGTACAAAAAAAAAAAGATTACAAATAAATAAGTACTACAGAACGCACTGGAGAAGGAAGGAGAGACAGTACGGGTACCATAGTATAGAAATAACATCAAATAAAAAAAACAGCTGCCAATAATAAAATAGTTAGTACGGTACAGGTGACAGGCAGAAGAAGGAACTGGGGAAGTAGGTGGTAGTTAGTTGTTGATAAAATTTTAAATGAGGAGAGAACATGATGATGATAGAAGAACGAAGAAAGAAGAGAGAGATGAAAGAAGAAGAAGAAGAGAGAGAGAGAGAAGAAGAGATAGAATTAAAAAAAAAAAAATGTTGTTGAAGAAGATGATTTTGATGATAGAAAATATAAAAATGATAAAGGTTTATCCTTCATTTGATTATAATTCTACAGACAAGTTTTCTGTTACCTCGTAAATAAGCGAAAGAAACTTCTTGGTTTCATTGAACAAAGAAATCAATGCATAAGCTTCACCTTTTCATACTTGGCACTGTTGGGCTTGCGCTGTTGGCGGCTCCGCCAGCTGTTGCTCAACCACCAGGGGACGGCGGGTACGTTAAGATTGACTTTACTCACAAATGGGACAAGATGGACGATGCCGAGGAGGCAGTTGGGGACGGCGGGTACGTTAAGATTGACTTTACTCACAAATGGGACGAGATGGACGATGCAAATGAGGAGGTTGGGCTTGTTGCACGAGGACCCTTGAACTGTGCTCAATTCATGTGCCGTAGGCCGGCTTGCCCTCGAGGTTTCCATATAAGAAAAAGTGGACCTGGATGCTGCAATTACGAGTGCGCCCGCCCGCGCCGTTTGAGGAGAGAGCGCGGGGGATACATTATGATCAAGTGGACCAAGCGCTTCGACGAGATGGAGAAGATGTGCAGCGATGTCATTTGCACTCACCGGTCAAAAAAGTACGGGCCAAAATGCAGGCTAGGGGAAAAGGCCGTCCCTATTGGCCATGACTGCTGTGGAGAATACGCCTGCTTTCCTTATTAAGAATGTGTGTCAGAAAAGCTTTCTCTTTAATTCTCTTTATATTTAAGCACGATGGTTTTGTGTATATACATTCACTTCAAATATTCTTAAATTTTATAAAGTTTCAGAGTCGCTGGATGAATTCCGGATCCTTCTTTTCGTATTTTCTCCCCAAAGATCCCAACACATAAAAGACATCTTCAAAAAATGTTGAAGACGCAGGAATATGCCTAACAATAATTAAGGTATTTATTACAATAATATATTTTATTGCATTGATAGTACTAATACTAGCAATAAGTCAGTATTGGATTTAGATAGACTATTACCTTACGACATATATACGGATCATCGTTCTTTCTTTCTTTCTTTCTTTCTTTCTTTCTTTCTTTCTTTCTTTCTTTCTTTCGACACTTTCTTTCTTTCTTTCTTTCGACTCTTTCTTTCTTCTTTTCTTCTTCTTCTTTTTTTATTTCTTCTTCTGAGAATGCTCTGTGATGAAAAACAAAAAACAAAAAGAAGAAAAAAGAAGATGACGCGACATGGTGACGCTCTAATGATTCAACAGGAAAACAGGAAGAAGAGAGATTCCATTCCTCCTCACCTAAATAACTACGGTACTCAAACTCAAATAATAATTTGGAACCGTACTACTACCTTTTATACTATACGGTGGTTGATTAATTATTTATTATTATTATTGTGGATCGATCCATCATTCTACATTCTACATTCTACATTCTACTACTATATACGTTCACTTTTTGTTGTATCTTTTAAACATATATCATATATATATAACAACAAAAAAATATGCAAAAGAATGGAATGATGAATTAAAAGTTAGATTGGATAATTTGTTTTATAAAGAAAGTTTAACTCTAACATTCACACTTAACAACAACAACAAGAAATACAATTTATACAATGTCTGGAGGAAGAAGACTTTTTGTTGGGGGGAACTGGAAGTGCAACGGGACCAAGGCGTCCGTGGCGACCTTGGTGGAAACGCTTAACAAGGGTGGGCCGAAACCAGAGAACACAGATGTAGTGGTGGCACCAACGGCGCTGCACATAGGATTCGTACAGGCAAACTTGAGAGATGACTACCACGTGTCCGTTCAAAACACGTGGGACGCAGAGAAACAAGGTGCGTACACCGGAGAGCTGACCGCAGACATGGTAAAGGACTTTGGGTTGAACTGGGCCATTATTGGGCACTCCGAACGCCGCTCAAAAGTTGCCAAAGAGTCTAACGAATTGCTTTTCTCCAAGACAAAAGTAGGGTTGTCTAAAGGATTGAAGATCATCTTTTGCATCGGCGAGAGCCTTGCTCAGCGCCAAGCAGGGGAAACGCTGGACGTGTGCAAGGACCACTTGCAGGCATTGGTAAGCGGCCTGGAGAAGGACGATTGGCAAAATGTAGTCGTCGCGTACGAGCCCGTATGGGCCATCGGTACCGGCGAGACCGCAACGCCAGAACAGGCGGAAGAAGTCCATGCGTCTCTGCGCACCTGGCTTAGCGACAAACTTGGGGGTGATATTGCAAATGCATTGCGCATCATCTACGGTGGATCGGTCAAGCCCGCAAACGCTGCCTCTTTGATCTCCAAACCGAACATTGATGGTTTTCTTGTCGGAGGGTGCAGTTTGAAAGCCGACTTCATCGAGATCATCAACGCCACCGCTTGAAAATTGTCCTGCCTATGACGCGGCAAAACCGAGCCCCGAGCGTGTATTAATTGGGCTGTAGCATTTTTCATTTTGATAAAATGTTGTATTTTATAAGATCTTATAAAAAAAGTAGTACACAACAAAAGTTGATCCGTCTTAATACGTATTTTATAAAAGAAATTCAACACCGATTCGGATCATGCATGGAGTACACACGAGAATGATAATCAAGACTAAGTGACAAGGGTTTAAATTTGATTAGTAAAATCTCAGGAGCAGAGAGATAACTTCGCAGTAAAAAAACCAATTATATAGAAAGCAGTATATCTTGAAGAAGGTAGATTTGTTTTAAATTACTTTTTAAATAACAGCCAATTTTTCGTTTTTAAAAATTCAGTCAGACCAAAATTCAGAATCATCCGACATCGCAGAAAGCTCATCAAATTTTATTTCCTGGTCTTAAAACTATGTACCTTATCATGAATTCATTAAATCTTTCGTATCGTACTCTTAAAAAAGTTACACTTCGTATCAAATGTTTTCATCATTACTTCAAAGACAGTTTTTTGCAAGAGATTAAAGTTTACTTTTTTTTCCCCGAATTTTTTAAACATTCAAGAGAGACACTCGTGTTGGCTATTTCCACTCTTGCCCACGCATGGACTCCAAGATGGCTGCGTAATGCGCCGGGGGCACATGACCTCTTTCTCCGTCACCCAGTTTCATACCACGTTAACACATGCAAACACACAACCCAAGATCTAATTTCAACAGGAGAATCCCACCGCGTTCAACCGCGGCCCGTTTACAGCCTAAAGTTAAAGGTAAACGTATTCCCCCCCCCCCCGGAAAGCCTTGGCCAAACGGGTTCCGCCGTTGGCCGCCACCGCCTTGGTTCTCGAAGACGTCTTCCCCCCGGTCGTATTTTTCACGCTTCTCCTCGTCCGACAACACTTCGTACGCCTCCCCGATGTCCGCAAACATCTGGGTTGCCTTCTCCTTGTCCTCCTCCGACACTTTGTCTGGGTGCCACCTCAGGGCCAGCTTTCGGTACGCCTTTTTAATCTCCTTCTTCTCTGCGCTGCGCGAGACGCCGAGGATCTTGTAGTAGTTCTTCTCCTTCGACTGTTTCAGCGCTGCTTGGGCGCGGTTGAACCCGTCGTTCACCTCGTTATTCCCTTCGCCGAGAACCTCGGACGCCCGCTGCCAGCTGCGCACCGCCTCTTCAAAGTTTTCTGCAAGGTCGTGCGCCTTGGCTTGGCACATCAGGGCTGGGCCAAAGCGGTCGTCAATGGCCAGCGCGCGCTCAGCCGCTTTCAGGGCATTGTTAGACTCCTTCAAATGCTTGACATAGAGCTCGCACTCTTTGGCGAGGGCCTTTTTGTTGAACTCGTCGTGGCCCGGGTCGACCGCGCTGCAGAACTTGATGCGGTTCAAGGCTTTGTTGAACTCCCCTTTGTCCACGTGGACGTCCACCGCCGAGAACGCCTTGTGGATCTTTTTCGTCTTCTTGTACTGCGCCTTCAGTTCCTTGTGCTCTGGGTCCAGCTTCAGCCCCTCGCGGTGATGCCGCATTGCCATATCGTGGTCGGCAAGTTTGTAGTACGCGTTCGCCCGCAACTGCAGGGCCGCAATGTTGTTTTTCTTTATCTTTAAGGCCCGCCCACTGTCCGCCAGGACCTCGAAATAGTCCTTCAGCTCGAAGCTCAGCAAGGCGCGCTCGTACAGGAGCGTGTCGGTTGCCTTCGCAGTCTCCATGATCTTGTCGATCTGGTCGCGCGCCCCCTTTATGTCCCCCTGTGACTTCAGCCTGCGCAGTGTGAAAAACGCTTGGGCGCACTCTTTCGCCGCATCATACTCTTTCTTGGTAGTCTTACAGGTCGACTTCAGGGCGAACGCCTTCTCCAAGGCTTCCGCCGCCTCCTCGCACTTCCCTTTTTTCCGCAGCATCTTCCCGCGGTGCAGGTGCCCACGCTGAAAGTTTGGGTTGACTTTGACCGCCTTCGTCAGATCTCGGAGGGCTTTGTCGTCCTTTTTCAGCCGCAACCACGCACGGTAGCGCTTGTAGTAGTTTTCGTGGTTGTCCGGCTCCATGTCAATCGCTTGGGTGTACAGCCTCAGCGCTTTCTTGACGCCGTCCGGTTTTCCCGACACGAACGCCGTGTCACCCTTCGACCGTAGTTTCGCGGGGGTCAGGGCCTTCCCCGCAAAAACGGCGAGCACGCATAGTGCCGCAACGGACAAAACAAAGAGAGGTTTCATGCCAATCATATTTATATATATTTTTAACTATGCCACACGCCAGTCACTTCAAAACCCCCAATACAGCGAACAAAGCCTGAAACAACTTTCTCTCACTCTCACGCTCTCACTCACTCTCTCGCGAAAAAGTGTTATCTATGAATCAAGTAGTTTTCGTTTAAATTTCAGAACGATAAGTTTACTTCATCCAAATCAACTGTTGTTTTACTTGATCTCGTCTACACTCTCTTTCTCAATCTCATTTCATTCATTCTAATAGGTTGCTTTAACAATCTAAAAAACAAGAAGATCTTCTTCTTTTTTTTTTCTTCTTCTTCTTCTTCTTCTTCTCAACAATAAATAAATAGTTTATATGCTATTTACCTGTTAATTAAAATATTATTTTTTTGGGTACAGACCATCGACCTGCCTCCTCTCTGTGATTCGTGGCCTTTTTATTATGGAGAAAATGCGCTATGATAATAATAATTAATAAGTATAATAAAAATGTAGACTAGCCGACTGTGTGCCATTGGCCAATGAAAAAAAAAAAATACCAAATTTAGATTTCTCTTCTTCTTCGTAGTCTAGTAGTATTTATTCAATTTAAATACATACACCTATCAAAACTCCAATTATCTTTAGCTCTTCTTTCTTCTTCTTCTTCTTCTTCTTCTTTTCTTCTTCTTCTTCTTCTTCTTCTTCTTCTTCTTCTTCTTCTTTCTTCTTCTTCTTCTTCTTTCTTCTTCTTCTTCTTAACCCTGCCTTAACACCCTCCTCCATTTCCTCCTCTTCTTGTTCGGTTACGTGTAGTGTACCGGTACCCGTGTTGAAAAGAAGAAGAACAAAATTTTGATTTGGAGCAATGGCCAAATCTTTATAAATGTATGTATATAAGAAGATCTCATCCATTTACCCAATGCAATTTATTACATAAATTAGAAAAAAGGAGAGAGATTGTTTCGCCCGGCTCGTTTGTTCGCAATTTTGAATTGTACAAAGTTTTAATTTATATACATATAGTTCAAAGAGCAAGGTATTGTCAATAATGGCCAGTTTTGGCTCTTCACGACCACCTGTGAAGAATCGGGTCGTTATAGTAACGGGCGGGGCGAACGGAATTGGAGCTGCAATATGCGAGCAATTTATCAAGGACGAAGGTGCTATTGTCGTCTGTGGGGATATTGTGGAAACGGAATTGGAGGAAGATCTTATGAACAAGTACGATGACTGTACGTTTGTGTTCATCCGTACTGACTGTGGCAAGAAGGAGGACTGCGAAAACCTGGTTCGACTCGCCTTTGAAACCTTCGGACGCGTGGACGTCTTGGTGAACAACGTCGGCGTTCAGTTCGACGACGGCACGCCCATCCATGAGCTCGAAGAGGACGTGTGGGATAAAGTGCTTGACATCAACCTAAAGAGTTACTACAGGTGTAGCAAACACTGCATACCTCATATGCTGAAGAATGATAGCGGCGGCGCTATTATAAATATTGCCTCCGTACAAGGCCTCCAATCTCAGCCTGGAATTCCCGCGTACGCGTCGACGAAAGGCGCGATTCTGAGTTTGACCCGTCAAATGGGGGTCGAGTACGCCGCTCAGAACATCCGCGTGAATGCAGTGTGCCCTGGAACAATTGAAACACCCCTCGTGAGAAACCTGATTATGTCAAGGGGAAAAAAAGTAGAAGATGCGGGCATTCCGTACCCAATGAAGCGGATCGGAAAGCCTTGCGAAGTTGCCCATGCGGTCCTGTTTCTTGCGAGCGATCGCGCGTCTTTCATTACTGGCACTAGCTTAACGGTTGATGGGGGCATCATGGCATTGGGAGGCTGGCATTCCAACGCTTAGCAGGAAGGAGATGTGTGTTCGTGTGTGTCAGAGAATCCAGCCAGGATTCGGACACACTGACATGTGAACAAATGTTTCGCGCGCCGTTCTTGGCTGCCGTGGAGAAAGAAAGCAAAAAATGTGCCGCATGTCACAAATTTTTTAAACGCGGTGAGATTTTAAAGAGAACATAATATGTTTTTACAGAGTGTGTTACACTGTCGAGAAAAAAAATCTATTCTTAGTAACAAAAGTTGGCTTCACATTTTGTACAGAGAACTTTCCGCTGGACCACACCGCCGTGCGCCTTTCCTTACCGTTTGCTGCGTTTCATGGAGTACATGTGCACCTTTTCGGAATCGTACCCGCCGGACTCCGCATCAAATGCGCTTAAATCGTCCTTGTCTTCGATCTTTTCGACTGTGAAACCAAATTGTGTGTCCGCCAACGCAAAAAATTCAATGTCCTTCTCTGGAGGGTGATCACTGGTAGTATGATGGCAAAACGATACAAGCACGGTGCTGTCTTCTTTGTCTGAAAGAGCCGACGAGATGCTGGTCAGCAGGGCCTTGTGCTGCTTGTAGGTGCCCCGCCACAGAAGCTCCGCGCATAGGATGGTGTCGAAGCCTTTCTTGGCGGGGCTGAGCTCTTTTAATCCGGTGATGGACTCTCCCCATTTGTGCGTCCGTACAAACGCCCTGTTTTCCAGCTCGTGACCGTTCTCCTTTACGACCGCCGTTATGTTCGACACCACCCTTTCGTTGGGAAAGTCCGTTATCACCGCACGCTCGCAACCCAGGGCCAAGGACACGAGGGACGGTAGCGCAGCCCCTGCGCCAAGCTCCAGCACGTGTTTGCCTGCGCAAATGTCCGGCCGACGCTTCAAGTACTCGCTCATGACTACACTCCCGGCCCATATTTCATCGGCAAACAGTAGCTGCTCCTCCTCGTCACACGCAGAGGAAGCCCTGGTATGAACACACACGCTATCGCTTACAGAGAACATCCCAAACGGCAGCGCCTCGGAAAGCGTCGGGCAAGAGACTACGCGTTCGGCGAGGTCCACCACGTCCTCGGACGACAAGGTCCTCCCGAGCGATGGGGTCTCCACGGAGTCGTTTTTGGACTCTTCCCCCCCCTCGCCCCCAGGCGATAAAAAAATCTCAAACTTCCTAATGTCCTTCGCCTTGATGCACCCTATCAACAGGTCGTTCTTCGGGGTGCATGTGGCGGGGTGCAACACCATGAGCCACGTCTTGTACCGAGGCACGCGAGTGGACGCGTACAGGTTTCTATCGTGCTCAATGTACGTCTTTGCCAGCCGCCGGTTTTCGGCACGCTTCGTTGCGCCCCTGTGCTCGAGTTCTTCTTCCTTCTTTTTGGCCCCCCTTTTCCCGGCCTGATCGTAGCCATTGTGACCGAAGTCCGCCGCTTTGGCCAACTGCTCATACTCCGTGTTGGTCAAGATCTTCCTAAAGGTCGGGCTTCTCGGGTATTTCATCTCGTTCTCCCGCCAGTTCACCACTTTCCCCACGCAGCAAGGGCACGATATGTACACGGCGTTCTGCTGCAAACAAATCTCTTGCATAAGGTCAGAGACGACCCCGCAGGCGTGAAGGGCAATCCCGATATCGAACCGTTGAAGGGCCTTGGTCTCCTTCTCTATTCTCCCAGTAATGAACGTGACATTCTTCAAGTTCAACTCTTTGGCCCGCCGGGCAGCAATCTCGATGCTTTTCTTTTTCATATCGATCAGAATGAACTTGCAGCGGGGAAATTTAAGGGCCAACGGGATCGATTGGTGGCCGCAGCCGGACGCAAAATCGACCACCGTGCACCCATCGAACATAAACGGCACGACGAAGGTCATCAGGTTGAGCAGTTGCTGCCTTTTTCTCGGCGCGCGATCCGGGGGAAGCCCGCCACCAACAACGTCCGCCGCTGTCGGCATCGTGTCCCACGGGAAAAGGGCCATTCCCGTCCTGCTCGCTCTCGAGTTTGGGTTGGACAAGGGGTTTGGCGTGTACTTCTGCACCTGTTCGGTGTGTTCTAGCCCCGTCCTCAACTTTTTCAACGCGGATTCAAATATCATGTCATGGTTGAGTTTTTTTCTATAGTAGGATCGCCCCCGTCTCCGCTTCTTCGACGCCGTTTCGCTGGTCTTGGCCTCCATCTCCGTGACGCCCGAGGCCCTTGCACCCCGGACGACGTTTTGGTACCTCAGCGTCGCGGTTTCAAACAAAGTGACCCGGTCCCTGGAAGTTTGGCACATTTCTGGCGCAAGCGAATAGATGTCGCAGCCTCCACTTTTCGTTGCCGCGATGCAGGAAGGGTCAGCCATGAAATTTCTCCCACCGAAGCAAGTATTTTACGGCTGGTCGTCCGAAAGCGTTGGCACACCGAGGACACACACAACGTACGGGATTAGCAGGCAGGCAAGGCAGTAGTCTCAGTCTAGAAAAGTAAACGGAGGAAGGTGAATACAACGAACGGCGTTGTGGTTACTGTTGGATAGATTCAACTTCTTCACCGTTACTTCTTCCATATCAACCATTTCCTTACAAACAATCGATCCCTTCCTTTCCTTTCCTCTGCTCGTACATCTGTCCGTCCATGACTACTAGTGTATGGGCATGCGGTATGCGACACCACCCTCAGCTCAAACAATTAAAACATCAACACCACAGCAGTATTGGAATTTCAGATTATTTAATTCTTCCCCTTCCTCTTCCTTCTTCTTCTTCTTACTGTTCTTTTTTAATTCCATTTAGACTTATTTATTCCATACTGTGTTGATATTATTTTCCAATTATTGATAAGAATTCCTAATGTTCTATTTTGTTTTTTGTATTTATTTTGTATTTATTTATATTTATTACTAAAAACTACTATTTTATTAATATAGAAAGAGAGACGACTATTATTATTATAGATTTAAAAAGGTAATATAAAAGAGAGAAAAAGAGAAAAAGAGAAAAAGAGAAAGAGAGAAAGAGAGAAAGAAAGAGAGAGAGAGAGAGAGGAGGATGACCAGATGACAAACAGTCGGTCTAACGGAGGATGACAGGATGACAGACAGGATGACTGACACAGATGTATCCTCGTACAGATGACAGATCAACAAGCCCTAATCTTAACAACAACATTAATAATCTATTTATCTCTCCTCTCTCCTCTCCTCTCTCTGCTTAAATTATTCGTGCGAATGAATGATGAACGGGAATATAAACTTACATTTTAATATATGATACCGTATTATAGTAATTTTCATAAGTGTTTGTTTTAATAAGGTAAATGGAAAAAAGAAAATGTACAGGGTGTGCACTTCCTTTCGTCTGCAAAAGTTATACTTCCGTTTCTGAACAATCGCCAGCATGCTTCTTCGCTTTCTCGTAATCGCCTCGGTCAAAGGCACGCATGGATTTCATCAAGCAGGCACTTTCTGCTTCAAACCCCAAGGCGGCGCTTTTGCAAACCTTGGCACGGCGTTCGCACACGTTCCTCTTCATCTTCTTAATCTTACTTTTTCCATTCCCCGCTAATGTTTTTGCTAAGTACGTGGTCGTTCCTTCTTCCTTTAGGAAGTACTGGCAAGCCAAAACGATGTTTTTAGAATCTGGGGTAGAAAGGCTCTTCCCGCCGATCTGGTACTGGCGCCCCGGGTACGAGCCGATAACGTTCAACCCTAGAAAATTGGTTCGGTTGCACGCGTACTGCAGGACGGTCTCGGCGACCACCTTTTTGTTGATTTTGACTTCAGAATTTTTCTTTTTCTTGTCCTTCTTCTTCTTGTCCTTCTTCTTCTTGTCGGTGTCTTTTTCCTCCTTCGCTTCGGCATCTTGTTCGTCGGACTTGTCCTCCTCCTTCGCGGCCTCTTCTTCGTCCTTCTTCTTTTCTGATGCCTCCTTCTCCGCGGCGGCTTTGGCGGCGTACTCTGCCGTGCGCATTTGCGCCGTAAGTCGGTCCACTACTAGTTCACAAGCGCTGCACGCCAAATCCGCGCCCAAATTATCGATTGGAAGCCACGATTCGTCCAATTCCACAGTCTCCTCTTCAGTTACAGACATATCTTCCCCAGACAGGTCCAGTTCGTCCTCTTCCGCGGCGTCCGCATCGTCTGCGTAAACTTGGCCGGACAAAAACAGCGCCGCAAAGGCTATGCAGATCAAGGCAGTGCGTTGTACTTTCATTTTACGTGAAAAACGGCAGGGTTTAAAATATCAATGACTATTTATAGCTATGAAGCAGGTTGGAAATTGTGATCGATGAACACTACATGATACGGAAAAATCAGCAAATCCAACAATCAATTTGATCGAACGACTGTATGAGGAGTAGTAAATGAAGACGAACCAACCGTGATGATTCATCATCATTTTTTATTATTATTAGTATATTTTTTTATTTATGATGAGCACACCACCACCACAGCCTCCTGTGCCTCCTGTGGTGGTGAGATGATGATTATATTGGCAAGAAGAAAGATGAATGGCCAATCAATAATCAAAATTAAATAATAATAAATAATCGATCAAAAAATTAAATAAAAACAAATGAGAGGGAGGGGGGGAATTGAGATGAAGGTTCTGTCCTGTGTCTATGTATGTAATTAAAAAGTATACTCCTGACGCGTGGCAATGGAAAATAAGGTAATTGTATTTTTAATTTAAATAAACAAACACAAAATATAATACTAAATAATTTTATAAAATATAATTATTTATTTCAATAAGATTATTTATCCTTAATAATCAACATATAAGTTATATTAATATTATATTGTATTCTAATGAATAAATATATCTATTTATATTTGTACTAAAAAAAAGATGCACGGTACAAAGAGAGAGAAGAACAGAGAAGAGAGAGAAGAAGAAGAAAACTTCAATAAAAAATAAAAACTAGTCTTCTTTGATTGAGGGAAGGGGGCATACAGTAGGGGAATACAAAGAAGAAGAAGGTATATGGTGGGAGGTCGGTGATGATAATAATACAAATACAACAAGAACACAGCATATAGATAATAGCAGAGAAAACAACGAACGAACGAGAAATAATAATGTAAGTTATTGTTTCTCTATAGTTTTTTTTCTTTAGTTCAAGCGGTACGTGTACAAGTTGATAGGGCTGGGGGAAAGCTGCGTATTTCAATTCAAGGAACAGCAGAACGCAGGGTTTCAAACGAACGAAACGAATTCGCAAGGGATTAGTTGGCGAGTTGCCATAGCGTTCGGTGAGGTTTGCATATTAATTTTCATTGTAGGAGTAGGCGGTATGCTGGGGTTGCCGATGGGACGTTGCCGTTGCGGACGGGTGTATATATTTTTGTTTTGTTTCTTTTTGGTTCAACGGGCGTCCTTGGCTGTTGACGTAGGGAACTCAGTGGAAACGAAGAGTCTGCGAGGCTCGCGTTACGCTCGAAACCCTCATGTTCAAACGGAAGAAAGACCGGTTGCCAAAGATGAGATGCCCGGCACGGAGGGGTACCAGGCGGACCCCTTTGACAGGACCCGCGGGGTTGGGTTTGGGGGCAAACTATGCCACAAACTGAGAAAGGGTGTGGAGATGGCCTTGAAGCAGAAGACTGTGGACGAAGCGGCATACAAGACAGAGTTCCAGGAGTACATGGCGAAATGCCAGTTGCTGAACGGGGGCTTTGCTTAAAAATAATGAATGACAGCACTAGCACACCTGGAGTTTAAACCTTTTCCATCCAAGAAGTGTAAACATAGTGATTCAAAAGTGAAAAAGTAAGGGGATGGAGGAAAAAAGCGGCGGTGGTTTTATATCTTTGCAAAAATGTAATTCATTAATATATCGCACCATTAGTTAATTAGTTTTTTGTCACATGATTATGTATCATTACGTGCACATCATGTGAATAAATGTTCACAAAAAAATGAAAACACTTTAAATTTTTAGAGCCAATTTTCTTGTTTTTAATTTTTAGAGTCTTTTTAAAAAAATATTATCTCTTAAAAAAATCTTTACTGTGAGTATCGTCACAAAAATAAAATATTTGCTTTTCTGAGAACCGGCACACCGTCTCTCCCGCGAGTTACACTCACCTCTTAAGTGTTAAAGATTAATATTTGCTGTTTCAAAAACAGGGGCGGCCAGGCCGTTCTCCCCCGCCGTATTTACATGCCTGCATACTCCAACTCTATTTTCTCGGCCAGCCAGCTGTGCTTGGTGATGATAACGGACTGCTTTTCCTGCTGAAAGGCCTTCTGTGCGTCGAACTGCGGGTTGTTGGCGCCGCCGACCATTCCCATCTGCATTTGCATCTGGGCCGCCTGCATGGACTGGTAGTTGGCGTTTGCCCCTAGCACCAGTTTGTACACGCCGTTCAGCCCGAACATGACCAAAAAGTACCAGGACAAGGAGCTGACGTAGGAGGAGTCCAGCGTGCTGAGCTGGACGCCTTGCTGAAGCATCATTTTAAACTTTGGGGTCAGCGGGAACGGGACTTTCGAAATGACGTACCCGGAGAAGAAATGGTTGACAAAGGTCATCATGAGGATGCTTGGGATCATGGTGGTCATCTGGCCTTTCATCATGTCCATCTGCATGTTCGAGTTCCCGCTCATCATCGGGTTCTGCGCCCCATCCTGCTTTATGGACAGGGCGCCCACTTTCTTTTCCGCCAAATATTCTTTCCTGACTTTGAAGGCGAAGGGGGGGATGAACCTAGCGTTCGTTCGCAACCTCGCCGAGCGGGACAGGATGTTGATTGCCTTCAACTTTTTGGCTTCCGCGGGGTGTTCGCTCTTTACTAACTGGGTAACGTAGTGCCGCCCTAAACCGACCAACAACGTGATGATAAAGATGGGGTAAAGCACCCAGTTTCGAATCTGCGGGTCCAGCAAGACAATGTTGTCGGCCATGGTGAAGGCGGCGGTGGTGGTGAACTTATTGACAAAGGATTATGTATGTATATATGGTATACAAACTATTCCTGGGATAATATGTGTGTGAATGTTTCTTTGAATGGTCACATATGCTGTTTCTGTATATTGTGTATTTACATCTACTGTCGTTACAAATAAATTGTACTTACTAGTATTAATAGGTCGTCTAGCTCTTATTTTGTTTTACTTCTGTTTCCATTCTTCTTCTTCTTCTTGTCCGTCCGTCCATCCAATAATAATAATAATTATAATAAAAAAAAAGCAAACATCATCATCATACAGTAATATAGGAATAGCACTGCTTTAATAAAAAAAAGAAAAAGAAGAAGAAGAGGGAAGAAAGAAGGAAAGAGAAGGAAGGAAGGAAAGAGAAGGAAAGAGAAGGAAAGAGAAGGAAGGAAGGAAAGAGAAGGAAAGAGAAGGAAAGAAGGAAAGAAGGAAAGAGAAGGAAAGAGAAGGAAAGAGAAGGAAAGAGAAGGAAAGAGAAGGAAAGAGAAGGAAAGAGAAGGAAAGAAGGAAAGAAGGAAAGAGAAGGAAAGAAGGAAAGAGAAAGAAAGAAGGAAAGAAAGGAAATATGTTTATATGGATAACGATGTTTTAATGATAAAGCCATTGTAGAGATATGCCGAATTTATATGAAACCCTAACTATAACCCTAAATAGAATGAAAAAAGTGATAATAAAATACATCTATTTATATATATACACACAGCACACGGCATATATAATTACATTAAAATATATTTATTTATTTAAATTTATTTATATTTAAAATGGAAGAAGTTTAGATTTTAGATTTTAGATTTTAGATTTAGTGGAATTTAGTGGAATTTAGTGGAATTTAGGGAAGAAGAGAAGGAAGGAAGGTAAGGAGTCTTTTTGTTTTTAAAAAAAGGAAGAAATTAAAAAAAAAGAGGGGGGAGGAAGAGAGTCTTTCTTTAAATTATAATATATGTATACTAATAATTATATATATACAATTAAAATATATTTACCTATATAATTAATAAAAATGATCTATAAATATATATATATAAGATAAGAAAAGTAATATAATATAATACTACAAATATATCCTATATAATATAATATATAGTACAAATGTAGAAGAAGACAACCCAGGCTTAAGGAATGTTATAATTTTAAGAAGAAAAGAAGAAATTCATTTTTAATTCATTTTTAGAATTAATTAATATGGAAATAAGAAGGAGAAGGAAGAAAAGTTAAAAGAAAAGTGAGTTTTATTTGCTCCAATTAAAAAAGGAAGTGGAACAGAAACAGATAGATAGTTTGAAGCGGAGGAGTATGAGTGGATGGGATAATAATAATCCATTTGCGGTTTGGATTCATTCTTCTACTTCAACAAACGTTAGACTGTTTCGATTTGTTTGTTTCCATTCCATTCATCGTTGTATCCTCTTTTGTTTTCAGTTTCTTATACAGAAAGGAAGGGGAAGAAAGGCAGGAACGACTCGATTAACTACCGACGAACGAAAGAACGAAAGGCCATATGAAGAGAGGTATCACTGCGCTCGTTGTGTTGGGTGCCGTTGCGGCAGTCAACGGGGGACACCACCATGCCAGCAATCACCCAGCAGCGGCGGCGAAGCACCACACCGCCCACCACGACAATGGGTACCACAAGGCAAAGGTCGTGAAACACTTGAACCTTGGCGGTGCGCCCAAGCACCACCACATAGAGCATGCCTCTGTCGTCGCCACCGCGTCCAAGGAGCAGGCCATGGAGAAGCAGGAGCTTGAAATGGCGCTGAAGGCCGCCGCCAAGACGTACGCCGCCCGCCCGCGCGTCGAGCGCGACACCGCGCTCTCCTTCGCCGGGACCTCATTCCTGGAGGTGAGCGAGGACGTCGACACCGACGAGACCCCGACGAACAAGACCAACCACACCGCCACCGGCGGCGCGTCCCCCAAGCCCAAGCCCAAGCCCAAGCCCAAGCCCGCCGAACCGGAAGACCCAGTCTTCGCCGCGGCCAAGAAGAAGGTGGAGATGACCAAAGAGGCGTGCGACAAGGCCACCGCAATGGAGACCAAGGCCACGGAAGCGTACGAGGAGGAGCGAGACCTGCTCGTCGGAAAGCTGAAAACCGCCCACATCGCCATCACCGGGGCCCACCAGGACCAGAAAGAGGCCGGGGGCGACCAGGTCCTCGGGGGCCTCGAGCAGGCCCTGGACGACACCAAGTCGACCCTGACCATGCGCCCAAAGGTGAAGGCCATGCGCCGGGTGAAGGACAAGGCCAGCGTGACCCAGAAGAAGGCCTGCCTGACCTACCAGGGCGCCATGGACGAGCTGGAGGCCCTCCGCGACGAAAGGATCAAGCGGGCCCGCGCCGCCTACGACAAGGCCAAGGCCAAGATCGTGCTCACCAAGAGCCAACTGAAGGCCATGATGGCCATCGGCGCCCACGTCTCCTTGCTCGCGAGGGACGACGTCCACAACGAGACCGGCACCGCCCAGGACTCCCACATCACCCTGAAGCTGAAGACGACCAACCAAGCGAACGAAGCGGCGATGCACGCGAAGAAGTACTTGCGGGCCGTTAAGGACCGGAAGAACTTCTTGCTCGCCAAGATGAACTCGTACTTGGCCGAGGCCGGCCGACCGCAGTTCGTGGAAAAGGAGGAGAAAGAGGAGGACACCAGCGAGAAGAAGGAGCCGCCCAGCTGGGGGACCCCAGAATTAGACGACATGGCGGTCAACGTCCAGGAGAAGGTCGACTCCGCAAACCAAGTTCGCGGGGAGCTAGAGCAGGTGATCGGCCAGCCCATCGGCCAGACCGACGAGGACGCGGCCTCCGGGCCGGAGGAACCCTCGGCCTCCGGGCCGGCGGAACCCTCGGCCTCCGGCCCCACCGGCAACGACGCCATCGCGGGGAACGCGACTGACGCGTCCACCCCTTTGGATGTGCTGAAGACGCGCATGTCGGCGATCGCCAAGATGGCCAGCGACATGCTCGGCGGGCCGAAGCAGAACAACACCGACGCCTCTGGTGCCTCCGGCGCCGCCGAGGACGAGGACGAGGACGCGGCCAGTGGGCCAGCCCAGCAGCCCGAAGACATGAGCGGGCCCGAGTACAAGACCTTGACCCGGACCTTCGTTTCGAAAGGCGCGACTTCGACCGTGACCACCATTTTTCAAAAGGGCGACAGCAAGGCCGCGCTCTGGAAGAAGGTCAAGGCCCTAGAGGCCCAGAAGAAGAGCGACTCGGGCTCCACCGCCACCGGTGGGGCGACCGGCGAGGCCTCCCCGTTGGAGAAAAAGTTGGCCGAGTTGGAAGCCGAACTGCGCGGAGGGAGCGGGTCGAGCGGAGCCTCCGGCCCTGTGGATGCCAGCGGCAGTGCCGACTCCTCTGGGGCCAGCGGTGCGGCCGCGGCCAGCCCCATCAACGGGGTGACAGACGCAACCATCTTGAAATTGATTGCCTCCCGTATGGACGGCAGCAACGCCACCTCGGATACCCCCGGTGACGACCAACCGTTTGCGGACAGCAAAGCCATTGCAAACGTTGCAAAGCAGATCGCGGGCGTTGATACCAAAGACGCAGACGCATTGTTTCAAATTTCAAAAAAGTTGGCGGGCGCCGATAGCGTGTCCGGGCTCGAGAAGGGGGGAATTGACGAGGGCGAAGACGCGAAAGCCCTTCGCAAGATCGCTGATTCTTTGTTGAAGTTGACCGGCCTCCCGGGTATCCCCACCGGCGCCACCGGCGTTGGCGCCACCGGCGCGAGTGGCCCCGGCGGCGACGACGAAAGTGGCTCCAGTGGCTCCAGTGGGGCCGAAGGCAAGAAGGACCAAAAGAGTAGAATCACTCTTCCCCAAGACATGGGCAAGTCGGGAGGTGCCGAGGAGGGGTCTGATGAATCTGGTGGATCCGGGGCGTCGGGGGCTTCTGGCGGAGGCGAGTTGTTGTCGCTCCACAAGAAAGTTTCGGAATTGGAACAAATATTAGGTATCAGTGGCGCAAGCGGCCCTTCGGACGGCGAAAGTGGCGCCAGTGGCGCTGCGGGCGAAGGCAGTGGCTCGGGATCCGACTTGAAGTCGGCCAAGAAGAAAGTGGACGAATTAGAGAAAAAGAAAGACGAAGTAAGCAGGGTAGATACCCCCCAAGACGCTAAGGCAAAGAAAGACAAAGCGGCGAAGGAGGCGAAAGAGAATGGTAGCGGTAGCGGCGAAGACGAGGGGTCGTCCGAAGACGGTAGTGGTAGTGGTAGTGGTAGCGGCTCTGGCTCCGGCTCCGGCTCCGCCAGTGGGCCCGAAATGCAAGAAGAAGGCATCATTCTCACAAAGTCGAAGATGAAACCAGACTCTGGAGACCCGAAATGGATGCAACCATCGTTTGCACCGAAAAACTCCCTTCGTGGACCAAATCCAAAGGACATGAACGTGAGGATCCAAATGTCTAACTAAAAAATTATTTCTTAAAAATCTTATTATGATACCAAGGTAATGATATTGATAAATATTTGTATCATACACACGAAGTGTGAAAATAAAATAATATAATTTACTTTATTACGCACGCAAAGTCAATTCATGCCAAGTGATAAATGTTTCTTTTCTTGTTAAAGGTGCGATCTGTAATCAACAAATCGATCCAAGTCCCAATCAAAGTCCCTGAATGGACTTACATCTGTATGTGTATACGACCACGAAACGATCAAACTCAATATACCGAGATCATTATTTCATTGAGCAGTACCACAGACAACGAGCCCCTTTAAAACATTTATGCCGCTGTGTACTTTTGAGACCAATCAATTGGAATCTTGACCAACGAAATTACAGAACCAAGTTAGGATTAGGGTACGACGAAGCTAAATTTAATTACTTAAATAACAGCCAATTTTCTTGTGTTTTTTAAATTACTGTGTAAGAGTTACGAATCTTACGAAGTTAGGATTAGGGTACGACGAAGCTAAATTTAATTATTTAATTTACTATTCATATAAAATAACAGCCAATTTTTCTTGTTTTAGTTTTTCATGTATATTCGTAACTTACAAGAGCCTACACCCAAAACCGTACAGCCTTCCAGTTGTTTCTCCCCTGAACATGGGAAACCGCAGTGCATTTGACTCGGGTGTTGACCGGCGGAGGCCATGGCAAGCCACTCTGCTCCACTACAATTTTGGGGCAGTAGATGTCATCGTTGATTATCAACCAATTGTCACTAACGTAACTGACGTTACCTTCGATGTTTCGACCTCCCGCATCCCGGACCATTGCCGCGTCGTACACAGCCCACGTCGCTTTCCAGTTGTTTCTGCCCTGCTGGTGAGAAACTACAACCATCCGCACCCCTTGGCCAACGTTTGGCGGCCACGAATTGGCGCACTGCTCTACGACTTGTTGGGGCAAAAAAATATCTTGGTTTACAATGCAAAAACCATTGAGAACTTTCGTCACCATGCCTGCTGCGTCTATGCTTCCCGGGATCGAGTAGTCCGGCGGCGGCGGGGTTAGGTTGACGGCCATGGGCGCTGCCGTAGGACCACTTCCCATTAATGCATTAGCAATTGCGGCAGCAACAGCGTCAGGGGTTGCCGGGGGCGCTGGGGCACCTCCCTGAAATTGCGGTGGAACTCGCGAAATAAACGCCGGGGGGACCATCGACAGCGGATAAGGGTAGTGCGTGAGGAAGTGCCGAATTTGCCCTAGCATGGCGGTTTGCGTAAGCCCGGGTCCTTTCAGTATTTGGTCAACCTGCGGTATGGACTGGAACAGGGACAGTCTCTCACTCAAAATTTCTGCATTGGTGTTTTCCTGGGGCTGAATCAGTATCTTAGGCATGAGCTCGTTTTCTAAGAACTTCCCACCTTCCATCCGCAGCAACTTAATTAACGCAGGCAGCGGTGCAGACAGCTGCCCTTGGGCCACGGCCGAGGGTCCAGGCTCGGATGGCTCATCGTCGGAGTCAATGTCATACGCTGGCGACTCCGACCCCGCCTCTTCGTCTACTGCTGCACCTTCAAACACGTACACTTCCGTTTCTCGTACGTGCACCAGGCCTTGCTCTTCCGGACTAAGCATCATGACCTTTTCGCATTCTCCAATGCCCTCAGGGGCTGGTACTTTTTCAGCGGCGCTCGGTATGAATACTGGGGGGAAATCTTTCGCTTTCTTTGCTTCAGCTTGCGCAAGCGAGTTTTTATCCGCTAAGTGCTTCTTTCGAATCTTGTTCCTGATCTTTTCTACGGCCTTTGGGATTTTGACTGTGTTGGGAATCATCATCGTCATCGATTCCATCAGAGCTCTCGCATCTTCTTCTTCTTTCCGTTTTCTTTCTTCTTCCAGCTTCTTTTTTGTCTCCTCCTCCTCTTGCCGTTTCCTTTCCTCCTCCTGCCGTTTCCTTTCCTCCTCCTGCCGTTTCCTTTCCTCCTCTTGCCGTTTCCTTCCCTCCTCCTGCCGCTTCCTTTCCGCCTCCTCTTGTCGCCGCCGTTCCTCCTCCTCCGCCCGTACCGCACGCTCCTGTTCGGAAAGAGCAACTTTGTCAATGGCAGCATTCCCCTCTTTCTTCACTGCTACCTCTCTCTTCGCCCTCTTAAGCAAGACCCCGTCGGTCTTGTCTGTGACCTGTTTTCGTTTTCTATTGCTTCTCACCCCACTGTCCAACCGTGCGCCTACCGTATATACCTTGGTTTGGTTCTTGCCCTCGTTTATGCTTATTCGTCGTACGGATTTTGCGCCATTGCTTTTATCCGCCAGGCTCCTGTTTCGCCGTTTTAGCGAAGACTTAACCACGGCACCGTCAGAGCGAAATATAGCGTTCTCCATACCCTCTTGCTGGCGGATTTGTTCTTCGTAGCGCTTCCTCTCTTCCCGGGCAAGCTTCTCTACTTCGCGAAGTTTCGCCTTCCGTTCCTTTTCTGCTTTTAGCTCCTGCTCCCTGAGCTCCCTGGCGCGCCTTTCCTCTTCCTCTTCTCTTGCTTTACGGGTTTTTTCCTCTTCCTCTTCTCTTGCTTTACGAAGCCTCTCTTCCTCTGCCTGTCTCTCTTCCTCCTTTAGCAGGCGTTCTTTCTCTAACTTTTCGGACTCCAAGTCTTTTTTCCAGCGCTCAATAAGTTGTTCAGCAATTCTCGAATATTTTTCATCTTCGGTCTGTTTCGCCCACGAATGCATCGCTTTCCCAAGCTTGCTCTCTTTCAGCCCCCTTTTCGTCATTGGAACGCGGTCGAGAAATTCGAATATCATGGCCAGCACATCTGCTTCTTTCTGCTGCGCGGGTCCCTCCCCCTCACTCGGTGCGCCACCGGATTTGTTCTCTGGTGCAGTTTCCCCCGCCTTCCTGCCGTCGTTGAGCTTGCTTAGCAACCTTCTTACGGCCATCCCGCCCCCTTCCTCCACAAAAATCGTCAGGATCGCTACATCCCTTGTCCTCACCAGGGCGGCCATCACCACCGCAACCAACTTTTCATTAGCCACCTTCAGGATTGAAACCACGTTAGGGACAAACGCCACATCGCTGATCTCTCCTTTCTTATCGAGGCAATCGAACAGGGCCTCCTCTTCTTCGAGGGGCATCGCGTCCAAGGGTTGGTCCTTTTCGTTGCGGTCCCCGTAGTCCAGGTCAAGCGGGTTTAGCTGTAGAGCTGGTACCCCGCGGCGCCGCTCGTAGTCCCGGTTTAACCGGTGCAATTGTTCGAGCTGAGAGAGGTATGCTTTGCATTGCAGGCCCATAACGCTTTTGATCGAAGCACACTTGTCAGCGATTTGTCGCTCAGCCTTCCATTGCTGCGGGACGGGGCACAGTCTCGCGACCATTGGCTTTGTCCTGTCGCGGTTAAAGAGCGTTATGACCTCGCCCAGGTTCAAGTTCTTCTTCGAAATGTCCGTCCCTCCTATTGCGAAGATTATGGATGGGGCCGGCAACGGTACTAAAGCATTGGGAGAAAAATCGACCATTACCATTCGTCGTTTCCCCCCAGACAGGTCAGTAAACTTGACCTCCTTGATCTCGATTCCCAGTGAACCACACAGCTCACCAGACTCATGGCGCGGAACGGTGACTTCCACCACTTTACCATTCATATTTATCATCATCAAGTTCTCCGTTGAACAAGTCCTCCTTTTTCCATAGATAAATAGTACAAAAAAAAAAAGCTACTTCCTAAAAAAAATTAATGGTTGTAATTTGAATAAGACGTACGTAGAACCTATATTGTTCGACAATAAAATCTTTCTTTGGATTCAATTCAACTTTATTATATAAAGATTATTAAAAAAATATATAAACAACGGATGATGGAGACGGAGACGGACGGACAGACAGAATAAGAGACAGCGTATCCTTTCAGGAGCCAATCAATTATATATATAGGTATAAAATATATTTTAGTATACAACAAAAATAAATTCTATTTTTTTGTTTTTTTGTAAGAATTTGGAATGGACCCTCATCATCAAGGCAACAGACCTTTCTGCTGGCATAGGTTGTACATGTCCTCGTCTTCGATTCCACAATACTTCAGTTTGTCACATACGTAATCCCCATCCGGGAAAGTTGTCAAGTAGTACTTTTCAAGGTTCGTATTTTCAAAGTAGTACGTGAGCATGAGAAGTGCACTGTCGGGAATATAGTTCGACGACAAATCTATGTATTTCAGGGCCGTATTCGAAGCGTTCAAAGCCGTTGCTATGTACTGCGCCCCTTGCCAGTTGATCCAGTTCCCGTTCAGGTCCAGGCAGACTAGGTCACTGTTCACGGCCAGCATGTTGCCCAGATGGACGGCGCCGTTGTTGTCAATCTGGTTAAAGCCCAGGGATAGCGTTTTAAGGCCTGTGTTGACCTTTAAAGCATCCGAGAGGAGTTCCGCACCCCTGAGCTTGATTACATTTTTCCCCAAGTCAAGGTGGGTCAAGACGTTGTTTACCTTCAGGGCGTCGGCCACGAACACGACCCCCTTGTCGTTTATGTTGTTTCCTATCACATAAAAGTTACTCACGATACCACTGGTAAACTCCCCATTCACCATCGCCTGGGATGTCGACTTCGTGTTGTTCAAACCAATGGAGTCTTTGAACAAGTAGAGGTGCTTCAAGTGTCTATTTACCTTTAATGCGTTCCCCAGGTACTCCCCCCCGATTTCGCCGATGTGGTTGTCCCCAAGGTGGAGTCGTTCCAGCCCAGAATTGGGCTTGTTCGTTAGCAAGTTGGCAAGGGCCAGCGCGCCCGGCCCACCAATATCGTTGGTGTGAAGCGAAAGTTCGTTTACATAATCGTTGTTGCTAAGTGCCATAGCAATCTCCGTTACTCCTTTATCCTTGACATCGTTTAGGTGCAAAAATACCTTGGTCATAGTTGTGTTGGTTTTTAACTCCTCTGCCAAACTTTTAAGGCCTTCGTCCCCCAAACTGGCATACCCCAACATCATATCCACCAGACTTAGCGTGCCCGTTAACGTGCTCAACAGACTGTCGTATCCATTCTGATGAAGTCGTGAGGTAGCATCAAAAATAGAACAACCCGGGCGCTTCACTACTTGCCGCGCTCCTTGCACAAAAATATCGTTCCTAGAGCACAACAGGGCGTCTGTTGACTGCAACAGGACTGTACAGACTGCGACGAGTAGAACCCCCCGAACCCTGGCGTACGAATCCATTTCTACAATATCCACGAGGTAACCTATTTATGTTGAAGCGTACGGGGCTGTCTCTTCGACATTCACGTTCAAAGCGGTGCCTTTATTCCTTTTGAACGAAAGAAACGAGATCAATATTAATACTGTACTTTTCGTGCAACAAGAAGAAGAAGCATGGTGCTGGTAAGAAGTATTATATTCCGTAATAAGTAGACTAGTATGGTGGAAGAACCGACGAAGAAAGGAAGAAAAAAGCGAAGAAGACCCATTGTAAGTAGTATAATGTAATATAGCTAAGAAAGTACTTCTTCGTAATTAAATAACGGCAGCCATAGTAATACCACATGGTTGAACTGAATTGACTAGTCTCTATAGTACCTTGGTATGAAGAAAAGAATGAACCAATCAAAACATTTAGAATTAAGAATTAATGCATCAAACGATGGCCTATTAGGCTATAATAACCTAACCCTAATAGATGAAATACAAGTATAATGTATACTATTTGATTTTTAGACGACCATCTTTGTGTTATTTATTTATTAATATTATTTACTTATGAGGAGAGAAGGAAGAAAGAAAGAAAGAACACTGCTTCATTTTTAATTTGTATTTTTTGTTGTTTGTTTGAAACTTTATTATTTAATAATTTAATTACTGTAATAATTAAGGGGGAGCAAGCGTCATTTTCGATTTTTGTTGATTATTTAAGTACATTATGAATCTTCTTCCCAAACAACATCATTTAGCATTGCATGCAAATCGTTCATTTCCAAATAATAAGAAATTTAATTGATTTTATTATGATTTAGTATATATATAGACACAGCATCGAAAAAAGAAGAAAAATCAAGAAATCACACTCGCCTACGAGGACTTCATCCTCATCATTCATAATTCTATCATCTGGAA
>LT642187.1:8163-32357 GCA_900128585.1 Stramenopiles sp. TOSAG23-3 | reverse complement strand
CACCTCCTCCTCTTCTTCTTCTTCATTCTTTCTTCTTCTTCTGTCGTCTTCTAAAAAAATTAACTGTCACATACTGTGTTATGTTATAATAATAATTTTCATAATTTTTTCTTCCTTCTTCTTCCTTCTTCCTTCTTCTTTCTTCTTCTTCTTCTTTCTTCTTCTTTTTTTTCTTCTTTTTTTTCTTCTTCTTTCTTCTTCTTTTTTCTTCTTGTTTCTTCTTCTTTCTTCTTCTTTCTTTTTTTTTCTTCTTCTTTTTTTTTCTTCTTCTTCTTCTTCATTCTTCTTCTTCTTCCTTTTTTATAATAATATTCCTTTCTTCTTCTTTTATTTTATTTATTCTTCTCTTCTTCATGATGATCTAGTCTTCTATTAATACTACTATAATATAATATTAATAATTTCTTCTTTATTACTTTATTATTTACTTTTTTCTTCTTTTTCTCTTTATTTTTTTTATAAAGAACAGAACACAGAACCATGAGAAAATTCGTGATTTAAAAAAAATTCTTCTTTCTCTCTTCTATTTATTACTTCTTGTTAAATGGACAAAAAGGAGTAGATATGCGTAAAAGAGGAGAAATTTTAATGTTACACTCTTAAGCAGCAGGGCAATGTACATCATAACCTGTGCACCTCGTTCTTTTCAAATGCTAGACCCATCAGGCCGCTTTCCTTTCGACAGTACGTGGTGTGAATCATCAATTTTAAAACCGACCGCTTCGTAAAACCTTTTTGCGCTTTCGTTGTCTTTTTCTACTCGTAAATTAACCGTCTGTACATTTGCATCGTCGGCAGAGGCAAAGACTGCTTTAAACAGCCGTTTGCCCACCCCAAGCCGACGACACTGGGGGGCAACATACACGGACGTTATCCACCAGTACTCACAACCCCACCAGTCCGACCACTCTGGGCTGCTTGCAACAAAACCAACATCGACCCTACCGCACCCGTTGTCTCCACTCGGAATCGACGCTACCCAGTACCGAGGCCTCAACCTTCCACTCCGTGGTTCCGTCTCAGCACGGTCTATCAACCCCGCACCTACACCCACCCGAGTTCGCGCCTCGTCCAAGACCAAACCTTGCTCGGTTTCGTTGGCCAGCGCGAACGTAAGCTTCACAATAGAATCCAAATCTTCGCTCGACCCAGGTCGAATGTGCACTTCGTTGAAATTCTGTAATTTTCCTACAGCAACGACTTGCAGTACCTGGTGCAACAAATCTAGCTCCGTGTCGTCCGTAATTTTCCCATCGTAACGGTATCGTTCTTCGGCCATTTTCAGCGCATCTCCTGTCTCCGCACCTGCTTGAACTAATAATTTCGCAATATCTTTGAACTCCATCTGATCCTTGTCGGTGAGCAGGCAGTCGCTGATACAGAATACAACCATGCAGAGTGGTGTGGTGGGCTGAACGCAATCAGCCCCGCCGTTAATTATAACTGCATGGTTTGGGTCCACACCTTCACCTAATAATTCCCGAACTCTACCTACTTTATGGTAGCACACTGCATCGAGCAACGCTTGGCCTTTTGAAACACCTCCGCCAACGGCTGCCATGACACTTCAACAAGCACACACACGCGCGCACAAACCCAATTAAAAGACCAACGTATTTACCATAAATATATACTTATATTTAGCCAGTTGAAAATTGCATGGGAAAGGCAAGAAAAGTGAGTTCTGTTTCTATTTAATGTGAATTCAAAATTCAAAAAGTTTACTTTTAATGTGAAAGTCGCTCCGAGCCAGCCGCCAGCCCCAAAAAAACCCGCCGTGCGCGCGCGCGCCATAATAAAAAAAACAAATACCCGCTATGAATATGTATTATGCTGTGTATATGTTATAAAGGTCTTTTGGTATATATTCAATGATAGGCAATTTATTCAAACGAATACGTTTAAAGGTATATTAACTATGAAAACCAAAATTCAAAATTGTTCTTTGCATCTGAATTCTCCTATTAAGGAAATGTGTATTTTATAAATTTAGTTTGAATGTCTGTTTCAAGAGTAACGCAGTTATGCTTCTGTTTATTTGTGGAGAATTCCTTTGTCACTTTTTTTACAATTAATTAATCACCAAATAGCATTTATAATAGAATAAAAAATTAGTTTAATTGAAAACAAAGTGTTCATGTTTACATATACACAACATATATACTTCGTTTTGAAACTAAATTCCTTAATAAGTTCGTTAATTTAATGATCTTCTATTGGCTTATAATAAAATATGAGTGAGATGATTCTAACCTGATTTTAATGCAATATTTGATTACGAAAAGCAAGATTTGATTTGATTGTGATTGAATTATTCATTCCGTTAAATTTACGAATGAAGAAGAAGATATCGGTTGCTCTTTGTTTTGCCCTTTGTTGGTTAATATTTTGGAGGGGTGAAAACAATATCAATGATTTGCAAAACTTCCGTATCGAAGAAATTGCAGATACAATCGCACCATATTTTGTTAAAGTCGAAGTAGATTTGAACGACGGTTCTGTTAATCTGACTGCTAGTGAAACCATTGACGCTACCCCGGCTTTGCTAGTCAATACATCCAAGATGTTTCTGGGCAATTGGAAAGTGCGCAAATACCAAATGCTGATGATTGATTACGTTAAAGAAGCGTCTCAAACTTCGTCAGGGTTTACGCAGTTTGTAGACTCAGACGAAAATGGGTGGTTTGATCCAACCCCAGTTCCAAACGAGCACCGGTACCCATGCGCTACCGTAGATGGTTGGAAAGAGGAATATATATGCGCCGACAAAGACAACCAACAAGGCGGTGTTACAGTACGGTTTCGCGGATATAATGCAATATCCAGTATTAGTCCCCTCGCTAAAGGCTTCTGGGCGCCGCATGCTCAAATGTTGCAAACATATGCTTACTGCAATGATGACTGTATCTTAAAACTCGCATTCAAAGGACTTGCAGCTGGTCGCTACAAATTAACCACATACCATTACTCTGCGGATGCATCATCTACCAATGGTATAGAATTCAAGAGCACTGATGCATATGGCACCAGGGTTGTAACCCCAAATTTTCAATGGGGGGGCGGCACGGATACTCCACCCGCACCCGGTGACAACCCTTCGCTTACTGGAGGCGTAGTGCACAATATGTCATTCTTTGCAAATCAATCGACTGCCGTCATTGCTGATGGTGGGCTTACAACGTACTATCAGTTTGTTGTGGAAATGAAAGCTGTTGGTATAGACAAAAACAGTAAGATGCCTTTTAACGGATTTGAACTCCAGCACTACCCCGACCCAATTCCTCTGGGTGGCCAGAAGGAGCTAAGTCTAGCTGCTGCTAAAATTGAGGCAGCCGACAGCACCACCCTTAGGCTCAAAATGACGGAATTGCAACGTATTCAAGCGATTCGATTATCCAGTACACCTGGTGGTGATGGCGATGGCATGGTATTCGACGCGGGTGAAGAAAGTGCTATTGATTTGTCAAGCAACTTTGCACGGACAACAAATAACGCGACTGTAATAGAAATTCAAGACACCACCCCACCTGTCATACTAGAAGGCACCGTGGACCTGAACAAAGGCATTGTGCGGCTAACAGCCACAGAAATACTTGACACAACACTGAGCTACAATACAAGTATGGTAATACTGGCCAATCATAGCTCTCTCCCCTGTGAAGGATTTACGGGTACAAACCATTCAAACCAAAATGTTACTAGATGCGTGCGATTAACAGGGGCAACAGTAGATATTGCTACTACTAGAAATGCGTCATTGACTATGCTGGAAGCTCATCGTGTTCACGCAATCAGGATGTCTGCAACGCCTGGCGGTGATGGCACCGCTCTGTACCTCCGTGTTTTACCTGGCGCCTTTTCAGACATAAGCGGGTCTCCGTGTGCCTACAGAGAGTTGTCTACGCACACGAACACGTTGCGTGTGCTTGCGGATGAGACACCACCTCTGTTGATTAACTCGACTGTGTTCTTCGGGACAGGAGAACTTCACCTCACCTTCAATGAAACAGTGGACAGCCTTGAAAAGGCGAAGTTAAATTTGTCTGATATTTATATAAGCAACGGCACAGAACATGGAATAGATCTCACGGACGCAAAACTTAGAGGGAATGCCCACCCTGTTGATTCTTGACTTGACACCGTACACAGAAATTGACTTTAGCAAAATTTATATTACGAATTTAAGTTACGCGGATGTCGGGAACAATGCGCTTACTAGTGCGTTGTCACTGTCGTTAATGGGGGCAAGGGCTGCTAATGGTGATACACTGAATGTTGCTGGGAACATACCTGACACTACCAGAGCACTAATAATTCCATACAGTGGAACAAAGGGTGGCGACACATTCAGTATAACATCATCGATTTTCAATGCTTCAACAAACATAACGACAAACAATACAGTATATTTTTACGGGTTTGCATATATTGTGTTTCTTCCCGGCGCTATCAAAGACGTGGCACAAAATGAGAATGTGAACGCACAAACATTTTTATTATCTGAAACAGATGACAATGTTGCACCTAAAGTGGAAAGTGGTACATTGGAGTACAGTACGGGATTGGTCAAAATCAAGTTTAGTGAGGTGCTGGACTTGTCCCCTCTTTATTACATTGACAATAAGCAGATGAGGCTATTGAATGCAACTGCGGATGCCTTGCTGCCCCAGAATTCATCCAACATATGGCAGATTGGTATAGTAGAGATGACGATGATTTCCGCCAACGATACATCTCTCCTCGTGTACCAACTTCTCGAAAGTGATAGGATAAAAGCAATATTTGCATCAGGTCTCACAACTGGAGATGGATCGGCGCTTTACATCGAAGTTCTTGATAATGCTGCCAGAGATATTGCTGGAAATTTTAACAATTTGCCTGTCGTAAGCGCATTAACAGAGATACCAGATACGCTAAAACCGACAATACTGCAAGCAGACTTAGACTACGGGACCGGATTGCTTTTATTAACGGCCAGCGAAACGCTTCTTTCGGAGATTAATATGAACAACATATACATTGAAGATCTTGAAGGGGATTTAAAGATACAAATCACCAGTTCAACTGTAAAAGACGGCATTTCCGTTCAGATGGAGTTACAATTACAAGAACACCAGCGGGCAAAGGCAATCGCTATTTCTAATACAAAAGGCGGTGGCGATCAGCAGCTTGGTGACGGCACTCCGGTACAATTGTTTGTCATGGAATTTGCCGTAAAAGACGTGGTTGGGAATTATAACAAAAATTTGAGCAGAATCGTGGTGCACGAAACGGAAGATAGTATTCTTCCCAACACATCGAGTGTTTTCTTAGATTTTTCGTTGGGTGTCATCACCGGTGCCCGGGTCGATTCCCGCTGAAACACTGATTGCGGCTTTGAGTTACCCGTTACATGAACCCTAAACCGCACTCCACCCTCCGCCAAATTGATATGTTTTAGCATTCGTTTGATCTTATACTCCGACTTTCCACGCGATTGTCTGGGGAGCCGCTTCAACCATGTGGGCGCCATCACTTTCGTCTGACCATCTTCGTAAAGCCTTTCGTCCCCGTATATATTGTAATCCTCAAACGACTCCATTGATGCGCACAATGATTAAACAATCCAAAGATAACAAAAGCTGGTGAAAAGACACTTTCCTCAAGTGCAATTATCTGGCTTCATGTGCAATTTCCGCTTTGCAATGTGTAAAACAGATCGCAATAAAAGATCGCAATAAAATATTATATTAATATATAATTATATAAAATTAATTAATAATAAAAAAAACATAATAAAAAAAAATAATATTATTATTTTGAAAGAAGAAAAGAGAAGAAGAAGGTGTAACGGATAACAACAGTGGTGGGTGGGTGATTGTAAAATTATTATAATATAATTTACTTATTAAAAAATATAATTCTTGGTATATTTTTTTAGGTAAAATTATACCATTATACCTACTATAACTACTATCAACTAAACCATTCAACAAAAAGTACTGACTTTTTTATTTACTAATTAACAAGCTCAACAAGCAATAAAACGATTTGTTCGTGCGAATTGTGGATTTGCTGCTCCAGCCGATGCCAACATGGTGCTGTATTGTCGACGTTCGGCATCATTCGTGGCTGCAATTTTTAACGCGTCGTTCAATGCTTTCGCAAAGCTTGCACTTTTGTTCATTTGTTTACTCCTGCCAGTGCTGCCCTTGCGGCTTTGCCGGGACGCGTTCAAGTGTGGGGTTGTTTTCGGGCGACGCCCCTTGTGTCGATCGGTCCGCGCGTTGCTATGCCGCGATCGTAAATGGGACGGTGTCTGGGCTTTGACGGGTGAAACAGGGATCATGCCGGAGCGAGTGCCGTGCACCATCAGTCCCTGGTCTGCCCTTCCGGGGGGCTGTCTCCACCGTGAATAGTTTCCGCCCGGCATGATCGATCGCCGCACTTCTGGGACGAATTCTTTGTATTTCCATAAGAATGGATCTTTTTCTTTCGTATAATTAGTTCGTTTATGCTGGGACTTTAAAAACTTTCTCGTTCCCCGAGACGGTGCTGTTTTTAAATTCCGGGTGTTCATTGCCGCCGAACTTACCCATTTTCTAGTCTTTACCAACGGTTTCGCACTGTCGCCATCGTCCCACCCTTTCTCGCCCCACCCCTCTTCTATCATGCCGATCGTTGGTGCCTCATCTTCGGTTAGAAACCCCCACGACTCTGGCGTAATCTGGTCGATGGTACTCCCTGCCTCCCCCTCTTCTGTCCCAATGGCACGAGGGGGGGACTGAATTTGTGTTCCTGTCAGTGCCAAGTCATCGTTAAGTCTCAGCCGACCATCGCCCTGTTTTGCACCTTTGAACCGTTGCAGATTTGCCTTTTTTTCCTGCTGCCGGGTGAGAAGGCCTTTTCTCGCTAAATGCGCATCCAGCATGTTCGGTGGCACACCGTATTTTTGGGCCAAGGCCTTTCGCTCGTACAATTTTGCTCGTTCCCAAAACCACGGCCCTTTGTTTGGGTAGTCTTGCTTCAGGACACTGTTGACCAACTCGTCAAATTCTATGTACCCGGAATTGTCGTCGTCGTAGCACTGAAAGAGCGCTTCCAGCTCCAAAGGCTTGAGAAAAATTCCCCACCGCTGGAGTCTCCTAGAAAATCGTTTCCTTGTAATTCGGTTTGTTCTCCCAAACATTTGGAATGCTAAACGGTATTGCGACGACGGATCCTTGGTCCGGGCTTCAATTTTTTCCCGTATCTGGCGCTCTATATCTTTCAGCTTGGGCCGGTATTCACCGTCTAAATGACGCGGAAAACACATTTGGTCTGGAAGGAACGCAGTCTTCTTCGCCACATACGACAGGGCGTTTTTCGTCAGCGGTGGCCCCCCAGCTGAGTAATCCGGCGGCAAGAGCCCATCTGTTATCCGTGTCAAACCGCATGAACAAGGCATTCACTTCGTCCGTCGTCAGCTTGAGGTCGAAGCGGCGCTTTAGGACGTCTTTTAAGTGTGCCCTATTTATTCCCTGGACAGGGCACTCCAGCAGCTTGTACGCCACGACATTTCGTTCTTCGGCCCGTCGAATTCGTCCCAATATTTTGTCCCGTATGACCTGTATGATGGTATCTACGTTCCAGTTCAGCGTTTTTCGGTGATGGGCTAACTTTTGCCTCGATTTCTTTCGAGCCTGGTACGTCACCTTTTGCCTTACTTGGGCAAGTTTTTTCATCGTTGCTTTCTTCTTCGCACGCTGTTCTCTGTACAACAATGCCGTCGCCGTATTCATTCGTTTCTGATGCCCTATCGTTGCCATGATGGACGTTGATCCCGCACAGTACAAGTACTGCAAACCAAACAATCACAATCACAAGAAAAGCACACAATTGCAATCTATCTCTTGCCGCGTGTGATTCAAACACACAAACGTTCCGCTGATCAAAACTCTAAACGTTTACACGCAAATACGACGTTGCATAATGCAACTTGATAACTTGATAATCGGGGAATCGACATACAAATGGAAGGTCGTGTTTCTTTTCTTTCTTTCTTTCGTTCTAATACTATTTCTATATGTAAATATAAAATGAGAGATTTCAGATTTCTTCAACGAATAAAAAATAAAAAATAAATAAAAAAGTATTTTAGTTTTACAATATATTCCTTAACCTAAAATATATGTACATAAATACATATCAATACAATGAAAAAAACTCAATTACATAATCACAGTATAGGCCTCCTTAAAAACTTTAGAAAAAGATAAATATTTCTATTTAATATTTGATAGCAAAGTTTACATAATTAAATACAATACGTCGTAGAGTATTAAATTCTTTAAGTATGATACTATTCTATTAGAAAATTGTATACATTTGGATCTATTAAATAAGATGGCAATAGTATTGGGAAAAGAAGAAGAAAAAGATCCCATTCGCACAGAGGACAAAGGGGAGTGGTTTTTGAATGCAAAATGCAAAATGCAAAATGCAAAACACTTACAATGCGAAGAGCAAGAAAGGAGATAGATAGAAGAAGAGATGGATGTGTTTTTAGATAGGAACTTTTGTAAACATCGAACGTGTTTGCTGTGTTGTTTGTGAATACATATAAATAAATATACGTTTGTTTGTGTTTTCAAATGGCATCGTTGGCCGGCGAAGGAACGCGTGGTGGTGGTGGTGGAGAAACAGAAGGGAATGGGCTCCACGAATACGCAATGTTGCAAATAAAAATTCCAGAAGCAACCCTAATTGCAGACAACTTCGCCGCGTACAAAATTGTTGTAGCGAACGGTTCCGATACATGGACCGTCTTTAGGCGATATTCCTCGATCAAACAATTCCATACGGATTTGGGTAGAATAGCACCAACCTTGTTAGAAGTGCTGCGGTTCCCAAAGAAGAAATGGTTTGGAAACCGAACGCCACACTTTGTGGAGAAACGGAGAGCGCAGCTAGAAATATATTTGCAGATGCTGTTGAGTAGCAACCTGCCCCGTTCGAAACCATTAAAGGACTGCATTTTTAATTTTTTCTCAGACTCCGATCCTATTATTAAGAACAACCGGTTGTTGGACAAAATTGGGAGGAGGGACTCCGTGAACGGTTGAGAAGGTTTGGGGCTTGCAACGCAAACGACGAGAAGAGTACATCGCAGTAGTACCTTATTACAAACAAAAAAAACATATTAATAATAGTATGCTTTAAGACGCTCGCATAATATCAGTCATTGATTCTTCGAAATCTCAGATTGTGACCATATTACATACAAGCAAATATATAATTTGTTTTTTTTTTACATTTTTTTTTACATATAAGCAAATACCCAGCTGGAGTGGAAAACACGATTTACTACGTGTAAACCTACCCGCGCTTTTGTGTGTGTATAAGTTACGTGCCTATCTTACTTCTTCAGAATCTATAAAATTCTTACGCTTTTACCTACCGTCGACCACGGCGCAATCCCCTTCCACCTCATCGACAAACACATCATGGCACGTCCTGCCTTGAAAATCTGTAATCAGTGGATCCGCGCCCTTCTTTATTAAATACTTTCCAAGTTTGCTGTGCCCGTTCGAAAAACAGGCGTGGAGTACCGTAAACCCCTCGTAATTCTGGCGGTCCACGTCGGCATCTCGACGGAGCAACATCTTCACGATTTTCTTCGAACCGCAGACCCCTGCGTAGATAAGGGGAGTGTTCCCATACTCGTCGACGCTGTTTATATTAATGTGCCTCGTGCCGCTCTCCCCCTTCCCGTCGAGGAACCATCGTATCCAATCCGTCTCCCCGGACGCGATGCATTGGAAGAGGTAGCGACTCTGTGTCCACCATTCCTCGTCTGCATCGGTCTCAAGCTCGTACTCCTCCACACCCTCAGGAAGCGCGTGAAACTCGTCCTCCACATCGTAGTACACGCCCTCCCACGAAACGAACGTTGCCGGAAACCACCCATGGTCGCCAGTCGTGTTGTTTATACCTTCCCACCACCCGTTCCATTCCTCGTTCTCGTCCTCAGTCTCGTTGCTACGTAGCACCCAGATCCAATCGTCCAGACCAAACGACAGTTCCTGCTCAGAGGAACCGTCGTATGCCTCCATGGGGTACACCCAAAAATTTCCAATCGTTTCCTCCTCCCAATCGTCGTACACATAGTTTCCCTCCTCGTCGTAGTAGTAGCCCGGGAAACTTTCATCGTCGATCTCTTCCGCGTAGTCTGCCCCGTACGCCACACTCGGGTCGTTGGTCACATCGCTGCCCTCGTACCCTTCAGCATAGTAGTCAACCATTTCAATGTCCTGGACTTCCCCAATGGCATTCTCGTCTTCCCCATCGTCCGGGAACTCTTCGCACCATTTGCGCCACGCCTCACCGTGTTCGTCCTCCCAATGCTGCCAAGCACGGTAACTTTCCCCGTGCTCCTTTTCCCAGGTTTCGTACTCGACGGTCTTGGTCTTTGCCAACCACTCCTCCCATGATTTGCCGTGGTCGGTTTCCCACCGTCGATACCTTGCCGCGGCGAGCCACAGGGTGAGCATATCTTGGTACTTTTTCGGCACGATATCTTCGCGCACCGCTACGGCCTTGCCCGCCGTTTGACGCTTTTGTTTCGAATGCTTTGACTTCTTACTCTTCTTCTTTTTCTTTTTGAACTTGCTTGGACGGCGGTATAATACTGCTTCGGTTGCGACCGGAAACGCTCTATTAGACCCGCTGCCTTCGACCTCTTCTGGGTGCGGGGGCGATGTTGCCAACATGCCTGTCAATTGTTTCGTGCTGTTTTGCAGTGGCGACAACGACCGTGTGTTCGCCCTGAGGCTTAACGCTTCATCAAAAAACGTTCGAGCGTTCCCACGCCCGGCCAAAGGCGACAGCTCGTTTATGCTATGCCGTTTGCTCTCCTCCCCGGTCTCGTTGCCATCTTGGCTGGTGACGCTCCGGGCACTGAACGCGCCAAACAAAGAATCATCGTCGCTGCCCGACGTTGTCATGCGACCCGGGCTCGTGGGCCGGGCCTGGTTGTACCACCGGGGCGTTTTGTCCAAGCTCAGCACGGGCACCCCGAGCGTCGACTCGCCGGGTTTGATGTGCACAATGCTTCCACGAGGCGTCCCGAACGAGCTGTGGCTCGACCGTGCAGACGACAAGCTTGACCCTCCGTCGCTGCTGTAGTATGTGTCGCTCCCGTACCCCCCGCTTGCGCTGTTGTACGCTTCGTCGCGCTCCGAAGCACTGCTAAAATTCATTACCCGCATGTTGTTTCCACTGTCGCGGCGGGCTTCCTGTCGAATCTGCCTGATCGAGTTCTGCTCTATCGCTTCGTCATGCGTGCCCCACGTGTGGCGACGTCGCTTGGATGACATGGGGGAAAGGGTTTTAGCCTTCTCATCCGGGCTTGCCTTGTCGTTGGATGCCTCGCTTAGGCCCCCGTCCAAGCCATCACTTTGCAATTCTAACCCGTCGTCAAGCCTACATGACGAAACGTTCGAGTCCGACCTTCGTCGTGACCTATCTTTCCCCACGGGGGCCTCTTCTTGAGTTACAATGCGAATATTCAACCGGGCGAACTTCTCAGATTTTAAGAGCTTATAATCCGCTTCGTCCTCCTTTGGGGGGGAAACGCTTTTCGCGCCGCCCCGCGTGCTGTAGCCACGGCTGTTTCCTGCACTAGTGGACGCCACGGAACCTTCCGATAACGCAGCGGACGTTGTGCTGTCGGGCGACGATCGTGACCTGGAGGAACCTCTCCAGGCACCACCCCCGAGCTTGGACGCTTTCTTCAAAAATGCACTCTGGGCCAACGTGCGCTTTGATGCCTTAAGGGCCCTTGGATCTTTTATTTCGTCCTTTGCGTTCTCACTCAAGGCTCGTCTGATGTCAAGTGTTGGGACAAACTGGGGCGGCGAGGAGGCATGGGCGTTGTTAAGGGACGGGATGAGAGGCCTGGGTGTCGGCATGTCGCCCCATTCGTCCGCACTGTCGTCGTCGTCCGTTTCCAGGTAATAGTACTCGTCGTCTTCGGCATCTGCATCCAGGTCTAAACTGTTCCCTGCTGTCACAACGCCATCGGTTTCGACGGAAAACGCGTCATCTGGTTCTGTCAACGAGGCTTTGCTCAGCTTTAGAGAGGCCGCATCGTGCAGTTTCAAAGTTCCCGGTTCAGCGATGCCCACCGGTCCACCGTCGTCTGCCACCGTGCTGGCATGCATCGATAGCGGTGACGTTGGGCGCGCGACGAATGCCCTCTGGTGACCGGTGGTGTCTTTTATGTAGGAGTGGTCTTTCAGCTCCCTCGCCGCAAATCGCTCCGATGCATTGGTGGCGCAGCATGCGTTCAAAAACGCTTTAGCCGTTGCTGGACAATCGTTCGGTAAGGGCGGCGCCTCGTTCGTCGAAGCAATGTGCAAGAATGCTGCAGGGACGCTGGTCATGTTGCCCCACGGTGCTTTCCCGGTCAGCATCTCGACCAACGTGCACCCGAGGCTCCAAATATCGGCTCGTTTCCACGCCTCTGCGTTTTCTGGCAATGCGTCCACATTGTCGTCAGCCTTGATTTCTTGCCGAATTACTTCCGGGGCCATCCACAAGGGGCTTCCACTCAGCGACCGCCCCGAACGTGCAGACAAATCTTGATGCAAACGTTTGGCTTCTCCAAAGTCACATATTTTTAAATGCTTCAAGTGCAAGTCCAGTAGGAGGTTCGCAGCTTTTATGTCCCGGTGCACGACGTTGTGAACATCGTGCAGGAATTCGACTGCACTCGTCAGCTGCTTTATGAAGCTCTTGCCTTTTGTTTCCGGGTTTAAAGGGCCGTTTTTGTTCAAATAATTTCGCAAACTACCCCCTGGCATCAATTCAAAAAACAGGGAAAAGCGCGCAAACGTCCTTTCGTACCCAATAAACTCTATGATATGGTCGTGCCTTTTTTGGGCGCTCGAAACCCCTCTGTGGCTCGGCGATTCCCCGACGGCAGAAAATGCACAAATTTGAGACAATATGGCCACTTCCTTTTTCAAGGAACTCACGATCTGGTGGTTTTTACTATTGCTACGATCGCTTGAGGGGCTGGGGGTTCGCACTTCCTCTACGCTGCAAATTTTCGCGGCCAAAAACTTTCCCGTGTCCTCTCGAATTACTTTATGTACAGTTCCGTAACGACCTTGGCCAATTGGTTGACCCAACTTTTTAAACGGGAAATGGGTTATTGTGTGAGTCGGCGTGCTTGCCCGTCGATTCAACGTTGCAAGCTTTCGATTCGACGCAGAGTCAACCACGTCAAACGTGAAGCGCTTTCTTCTGCCCGTACTTCGCCCAGAGTTACCAGCGCTGTGTGACCCGCGGGAAGCGGGTGAACCCTCGTCAATCTTCGCCTCCTCGTCGTCACTGTGGGCTGAAGAGACAAGCAGGGAGGACATTGTGCTAGACGCAAAAGCCCCAGTCCTAATTAAACGTATTTATACAAACACAAAACAAACACAAAGAAATAAAGTGTCCCAACGCAGAAAGTACCTCACTTCACTCGTAACATGGTGGCATGGGTACTATGGCGGGACGTGGTGGGAACAAATAGTTATAAGCAACTACGTAACTATCATACATACAATCGTTTGGAAGAGAAACAAAGTGTTTATCTTCGCTTCTTTGTCCCGTGAATCCCTTTTCGTTACTTGTTACTTCTTTATTCTATTTAAATGTCCTCGTTGTTAATCGTAAATCGTTAAGATAGAAGTTATGAGTTATGTAGTACAATAATATATTAATGATGAGATGTGTTTGTGTTTTATTTAGTAGTAGTTAGTAGAAGAAGAAGAAGAAGAAAGAAAAGAAGTAGGAGGAGAAAGAAGGAGAGAGAAGAAGAAGAGAGAAGAAAGAGTAGTATTAGTAGAAAATAATAAAAGAAGAAAAGAGAGAGAAGAAAAGAAGAAGAAGAAGAAGAGGAGTATGGAGTATTATTACAATATAATAATATTGTTGTTCTTTTTTTATTATTAATATTATATTATTATTATTATTTATTATTAAATAAATTTAAAATAAAATATTATTATTATTACTATGATTATACGTAAGAAGAAATGGAAATGTGTTAACAGAGAAAGAAAGCACATTAAGAAGGCATGGGGATGGTGATTGACGATGGAGAAAGGCAAACTAGAAGAAAGAAGAAAAAAAACATCAGTCAAATTGTATTCTCTCCATCTCACTTCTTTGGTTTCTTTCTTAATCATGCAAACGTTTCCAAAAGGAAATGGTCCCTTTCGCAGGACCTAACCCTTTCGTGGGTGGTCCAGACCAACAGCAAACGAATGCATCGCCATCTGCGGTTAGAAGCGCATCATGGGGGTGTTGATGGCCAAGATGGCCTAAGTGCTTGGCGACTTCAATAACACTAAGCAAGCCGTCTGGCCCGTAGATTCCTGCACTTCCAGCGACCATATTCTGGTAGGTTTCGCCTAAAGAGGGAACGATGGAAACCTGTGCACCAACAACGGAGTGTTCCAGGAAGTGTTCATTGCACGGAAGACTTAAGCCCTCGGTTTGAAGTTTGTGCGATTTTACGTACTTCCCATCGTAGGTCAAATAAACAATCCTGTTATTGCTTCGGTCACTGACGACAATCCATTTGTTCTCCTCATCGATTGCAATTCCATGCGGTGTGTTGAACCGAACCGGGTCAGAACTGCTGTTGCCTTTCCCGCCGAAACTTTTCCCTTCGATGTATGCCCCTGTCAGGGTGTTAAACCTATGTACGTAGTCGGATCCATAACCATCCGCAACCAACAGGATATTTGAATTAGGGATTACGACAGAGTCCGTGGGTTTCAATGGCCAGAAATCAGGTCGTTCTTGTTCCCACGCGGAAAGGTTGCGTTTCCAAACGATTTCCCCTTCCAATGTCGTCTTAAAAATAGTCGCATCATTGTTGGCATGATACAAGAACGTATCGCTCGCGTCTGCCCCGTGCTCAATTCGTAGACCGTGAGGAACACCGCTAGCCAGCGCAGGATCCCCTATCGCTTCTCCAACGTACTGCCCCCCATCTTTCTTGAAGCGAACTAAAACTTGGGTCGTGCTCGCGACGTTCATGGGTTGGAACGTAAAGTAAACATTGCCATCTTTGTCTTTGGTTAACCCATGACCATTTAGAAGGTTGTTCTTAACCTGTTCAGGAATTTCCAGATAATCTTCCTGGTACTCGTAGCGAAATGGGGCAGTCCCGCTGACAATTCTTGACGACGCAGCTTCGCACGAAGCTAGGGCGAAGAACAATGGCACAAAATAGTATTGAAACAACATCTTATATATACGTAAATAAAAACAAGCAGTTCACATGTTAAGCATGTATATTTTGAATTTCATAGTAGATTAAACTATATAAACTAAACCGGGGATCATTCACATTCATTCAAAATCCTGAATTGTAAAAAAATGTTTTTTTGTGCTGATAATATAGTTTGAGGATTGAGGAGAGAGGAGAGAGAAGAGAAGAAGAAGTTAGAGAAAAGAAGAAAAAAATAATAATAATATTATTTTCTATCTAAAGTTATGTTCAATACATATAATGTTCAAAGTATTAATTTCAAACAACATGAATCATTGACAGTATAAATACGTAGTAAAAAATATATTTAATTATCCTCGCCCCCTTTTACTAACACTTCTTCTCTTCAGCGTTTCCTCCATCCGTCACGTCGTTTTCTTCTTCCTCTTCGACCGGTTCAATGTACTTTTCGAACAGCAACTCCAACGCCTTCCCGTGCTTAATTTTTTTATACTGCCCAATTCCCGCCAGTATACAGTAAGCCCGCACGAACTCCTCGCGGGTGCGTTTGTTAGACACAGGCCTCAGAACATGCGCTACGTTGTAGTTTTTCTCAAATGGGTCCTCAATGCTCAAGTTCCCATCACGCTTCCATCCATAATCCCGCGCTTTGCTGTGCTTCAGCACACACTTGCTGCCCTGGGTCTGGACGACTTGGCGCCGCCAGTTAAACACGAATGCAAAGTGCCAAAAATACTCCAATAGTAACCGCCCTACCGTCTGTTGACAGCGGGAGGCGTGTTTGTGCAAAGCCTCGAGCTTGCTCTTTTGGGAAACGACATCGTCATCTTCGGACACGTCGAAGAAGTAGGAATCGACCAGATCTCCTTTTGTAGTGGGGACCATCACACTTGGTAAATTTCGCCTTTCTTTTTTCTTGCCTTGCACGTCCCCGGCGTATGAGCTCTGCAAGTGCTGCAAGTTGTTCAGGAGCGGAGAATACGCCTGCCCTCCCTTAGCCTTTCTCGGATCAACCCACCCCCCGTGCTGCAGGCTGTTGATCACGGTCAGAATGTACCCGTAGCTGCTTAGTGTACTGCGGGCTGGATCGTTGATATCCCTGCGCTTCGACCATTTTTTAATCATGTACGCAACCTCTCGTACACGGATGTCCGCAAGACTGTACGAGCGCATCAACCGCGTATTTCGCAGTGCCAGCGGGTTGTTGACGCAGACGTCGCATTCAATCCCAGTTTTCTCGTCCACGAATTGAATAATCGGTATTCGAGCCGTAATGCGAACGGTATCAATATCTCGCATGCCAAAGTTTGGAAGCAGTTCTGCTAACTGCTCGATAACGCGTCGCTGTTTCTCAATGGAGTCAAGGTCGCTGTTCTCCCCCTCCGACGCGTTCACTTGAAGGCACATGTCTAGGTCGCTGTTGACAGTCCCAAAATTGTTCAGGGAGGATCCAAAAATACCCAACGAAAGGCCTTTGTATGGAAGCTGGCGGAGGATATTCTCCAGGCGGGACCTAAGCTCGAGTCGCGTCTGCTCGTTGCTTGGCGGCGGTATTAGCACGGCCGCCTCTGCCTTGCAACATGTTGAAATATCGCTCACTCGCTGCCACGGAATGCGGCTCGGTGCTATGAACGCCCAGTCGCGGGCGCTGCTGCCCTTTTCGTTGACCAGCGTCTCATCAGAGGCAAACAGCAGCGTTCCTACTCGGTCATTCCAGTATTTATGGTAGTGGTTGTTGAGCTCCGCCGTTTCCGCGCTGCCCCCATTATGGCCGAAGAGCCGCGCCGCCGTGGGGTTTATTTTACAAATGAGCAAAATATCCCGGGTCGTTTTGTGCAACGAGAAGCGCTCACGTTCAATCGCCTCGCGCTTTGCCTCCGCTTTCAACGCCGCCGCGTCTTTTTCCTCGTCCTCGTCCCCGCCGTCCCCCTGTTTCGGCTTGCGAGGCGTCGCGTAGGGATCCTCGTTGGCGTTGGTTTGTTTCGGTTCAGGAACAAGCTTGCTCTTGTTCCAGCAGCTCGTCACGCAGGGGAAAAGTTCTTTGGCATAGGTCAGCGGTCTCCCTGGTCCGTCGTCTCTTAGCTGTTCCAATAGACGCACTAGCTGGTTCAGCGACCCCAAGTACTCCCTCGTCACTTCCCCCGGTTTGCTGCTGGCAATGGATTGCTCCAATCGCCTTTTCAAAAACCGCAGCGATGAAACAAAGGCCAGCCCCTGGGCTTCCACCGTAAGAACGTTGCTGCGGACCAGCGGGAGGGCCTCCTTGTCAGCTTCGTTCGAGTCCCTCTTCTTCCCTTTCTTGCCGTTGTTGTTGTCTTTCTTTAGGGCGTCCCGCCTATCGGCAGTTGCCTGCTGGTACAGCCGAAAGTCATAACGCCCTATTGCCGGGGGGGCATGAAACACCATGGTGCCACCAACGATCTTCGTCGCGGGGAGCTCTGGGTCATCGTCGACGACGTATTCTATGTCATACACACCGTTGAATTTGCGCTGTCTCCTGGACCTATTTGCGTTTTTAGACACGAGCCGGGACGTCATGCATGACGTAAACGCCCGCTGGTGTATCCGGTAAATCCCTACCCAATCGTTTTGGGCTACCAACTGCTCGGGCATTTCCCAAACTACTGTGACTTTGTCCTCCGGCCCTGCAGCTGGGGGGGTTGCCTTAAGCGTGACGTATTTCTGCAGGGGGTCGGGGGGAGGGTATTTGTGTTTCCCAGGGGTTGTTTTCTTCTCGTCCGATCCTGGGGTGTGTTTCTTGTTTGGGGCGGGCAAATCCGCCTCACTCGTACTGATCGCATCTAAACATATCGATTCTACCAAAGACCTTGTAATATCTACGGAGTCGGTCTTGCCTGTGCCATTCCTAGGCTTCGTTTCCAGGGACGACAGTGTGGACGGCGAGCTGACGCTTTCGGTGCGCACCGGTGGCGCGGCTGCCCCGCCGAAGGGGCTGTTGAAATTAACATTGGGCGAGAATCCCAGGCGTTTCCCGCCAAACAGGCCAAATCCGCCCCGAACTTGTGGGGATTCGTTCATGCCATCGTTTGCACTCTTGTCGCCAGGGGCCCCGAAAACACCACCGTTCGGTGGGGGGGGCGGAAAACTGGGTAACTGTGACAGGTGCGCGGACGGAGCGGCGTCCCAGTTTTGACCAACATCGTTGCCGACTGCATTCCCCCCAAACACCTTGGGCGCAGCATCGCTAAACTTCTGTTGGTTATTAAGCGCCATGGCGCGCCGGGGTTGTGGGGGCCCATTCCCATAGGCGCTCCATGTACTCTGCTGTGCAAGGGCTGGACCACGTTGTTGTTTTCTCTTGTTTACTTGGTCTGCTTTTTGCCTTCGCTGCCGACGCCCCATCGCTCGGGAATTCTGCTGGCGTTGGTCACCGTTGGGTACGGACTGGTTTGCTAACCCTGGTGTGTGCGTGCGTCCATCCGTCCGTCCGTCCGTCCGTGATTGACTGAGCAGTAAGTAAAACACCACTCCGCGCCCTTCCCCCCCCCCCCCCCGTTTTGAACGCGTTGAACAGCGCCACCACCGAAGGTGCCAACGCGGGGTTGTTGATATTGTCGGCTTGCGTGTTTGAAAACGCCGGTACCTGGACATGTTGGGGCATTTGCGGTATCTTTTGTCGTGGTTGCATTTGTTGGATGTCTTGCCGTGGTTGCATTTGTTGGATGTCTTGCCGTGGTTGCATTTGTTGGATGTTTTGCCGCGGTTGCATTTGTCGTATATTTTGCCGCGGTTGGATTAGTTGTATATTTTGCCGTGGCTGCATGTGTTGTATATTTTGCCGTGGTTGCATTTGTTGTTGCTGCCCCATCCCGTGCGTTTGTTGTACGTTTGTCCCGCGATAAGGCCGTGCACCGTTGCTTCCCACTGGCGGGGGGGGGGGGGCATATTGTTCGGGGCCCCATACGAGGAGGGTGCTGCAACGGCTGGGTTGCTGTACTGGTTCGGAACTTGCTGTCCTCGCACCCCCGGCGGCCCATACCCTTGTGCAAGTTGGTTCGTTTTTTGCATCGGGAAATTGCTCCCGGGGGCAGCAGGGTTGTTTCCAGGAAACGAGAAATTGTTTTGTTGGGATTGAGCGCCCGACAGCCTGTTGTAACCAGAAGGGTTGCTCGCGGTCGACGGTCCAGAAAAAGGAGGCCTCCGTTGCGACGGGGGCACGTTTCTCCCGTTTCTCATATTCTGGGGGTGTTGCTGGCGCGGTTGTTGCTGCATCTGCCGAGGCTGCTGCTGCTGCTGCCGGGATTGCTGCTGCATCTGACGATGTTGCATCTGGCGCTGCTGTTGTTGCTGCAGCAGTTGGCGCTGCTGTTCCTGTTGTTGTAATTGCCGCTGTTGCATTTGGGTGTTTTGCTGCTGCGGTGGCGGCTGTTCGCCTTGGTGCAGTACGTTCCGTGGGTTGGGTTGCTGTCTTTGCAGGCCCTGGTTCGCCCCCTGGTAGTTCTGCTGTTGATGCCGACGTTTCTCGTCTTTGTTTTTACGCTGTTGGTATGCCCGCCCGCCGCGCCGTGTTTTGTGGCTAGGTCTCTTGTGCTGACTGAGATTGTGCTGTTGGTGCTGCACCCCCCCTTGGTTTTGAAATTGCTGTCCAGTTCGCTGTTGTTGCGGCATTCGGGAGCTATTCGGTTCACGAAAGCCTTGTCTCTGCTCTTCGGCAGGATCGTTTCGAAACTCATCATTCATACTATGTATTATGTACTATTTTGACAAAAATGCCAAACGAAAAAAAAATGGGAAAAAGCACGCGCTCTTGGTTTTCAACAGTTTTCAGGTTTGTGTTAGTTGGGCGGTTGGCTTGGTGTGGTCGGGGAAGAGGTGCTTGGGAGCAAGGGCATATGTTATTGTTGATATTGATGTAATTTGTTGGCCACCTGGTAACATAACGATGCTTACATGTGGAAGTAAAGTTGGTGTTGCCAGGGTGGGCCTCGCATAAATATGCATTCAAAACGAACGCACAAACATACACGTCTCCGTTTAAGGAAATTTTATATACCACGACGTTAACAGCTTTCCGTGTGAACAGTAGCACTCCAAGGAGCGCAAGCACGGATCACTTGACATAAGCCATGGATACGGAAGGGCGCGGAGTGGTGTTTTACTTACTGCTCAGTCAATCACGGACGGACGGACGGACGGATGGACGCACGCACACACAAAAATGAAGTGACCTGACCTGAACCAAACTAATCTAAAAAAAACTGTACGAACTTCAAGACGAAACAAGTATCTAGATACATTTAAGAATAAAAGAAAGGAAAGAAAACAACCCAAAAAATAAACGTTTTTAATTTCATTAATCTCTCCCCTTCCATCGTCTTAAAGGATTCTTTTGACTCTGTGAACATTCCAATTTCCAAATAATATTCTTCCACCACCCACCCACCAAAAAAGAAGAAAAAAAAACAATAATAATAATAATAAAAACAAAGTTGTTTTTTTACAATCTCCATCATTAGTTAAGGTAATGAATATAAATGAATTGATACGAATGTCTGTATTATAATAGTAATGAATGTATCTTTGTATCTGTAATATTTATATTATTTTCCGTGTGATAATACATTATAAATTGGAACCAAAATATACTTTTATACCTACACACAATATCTATATTGTTGTAAATATAAATATCCTTAATGAAAAAAGGAAGGAAGAAACGAGTGGATTGGAGATTTGAATTAAGTATACGTACAAATGTACTTTTGTTATGAAATATAATATCCTATCAACAATTTGATCTTTTCTTCTCTTCTCTTTTCTTCTCTTTTTTTCTTCTCTTTTTTTTCTTCTTTTTTTCTTCTTCTTCTTTTTTTCTACTTTTTTTATAGACGACTATCTATATATTGTATACATTAAATTAAAATTTCCACGAGACAAGAAACAAGAAGAACAAACAAAAACGCAACTGACCGTTGACTCTAGCTCTATTCATTTGGTGGTTTATTCCATTTCCTACTCACAGCTTTTCTGATTTTGTTTCGGTCACGCCACTTTGATCATAATCAACCCAAGGACAATGGCAAAGACACCCGTTAGCATCCCAACGGTGAGGTCTTCTTTCAAAATCAAAACGCCAAGGCCTGCGCCGAAGGCAACGCTTACCTCGCGCAATGGGGTCACGTAGCTGGACGGGCTCGACGTCAAGACGTACAGAATAATTAAGTAACACCCCCATGCCCCAAACCCAACGATGGCCATGTACCTTTTCTTCGTCCGTACTGCTAGCATGCACTGGTCTCGTCGTTGGCAGAACATGTACGGGACCATGATCACGGCTTCAATCACTACAAACCCCCACAAAAACTGAATCGGGTTCATCAAACCTACCCCGATCTTATCCACGAGGGAATAGGAACTAATAATCATGCCGCACAGAAGTGCCAATCCTAGCGCTGGAAGTTTATTCCCATCTTTTGACTGCGCGACGTCTACATTTATACCGCTCACCCCTGCTTCCCCACCCTGAACGGTCATCTCCTGCTCGCGCTGACGTTGGCGTCCCAGCAGGTCCCGGTTTGCACACTTTCCTAGGACACCAAGTTTCGACCAGGCCAAAATCGAAATCCCTGCAACAACCGCTGCAATTCCAAACCCGCCCAACACCGACACTGTCTCCCCCAGCACGGGAAGGGCCATGACGGCCGTAAACGCAACGCCTGTCCCTCGTGCCACCGGGTAAACAAGTGAAACAGACCCGCCAGCGACGGCATACATTGCACCAATCAGGATCATGTATACCGCGTGGATCAACCCAGACGCAACCACGTACGGCATCGCATCCAAAATTGGACCCGTGACAGGGACAAGGAAGGCGACAGGCGTCAAGACAACACCGGCCATTGAGATTCCACCGACCAAAACCGCCAGATCTCCTTTCGTCTGTCGCGCTGCTAGATTCCAAGTGGCATGAAAGAGTGCACTCAGCATGACAAGGAGAAGGGACACCGTGGTGATGTGTTCCGTATGTTTAGGGGCAGTGCCCGTACCTGAACTGTTGGTTGCCGTTGCCATGGCGGCGGACGGCCACCAACAGGTGAGACCGAAACGGTCTAGGAAGGGGTATTAAAATTCCCGTCAAAGCTACTACTTCCTCTGTCTATTGGAAATACAATCGACCGTGATGATTATATACAGGTATTGCTGAATAGTTGAAAATTAGGTGTACAGTATCTACACATACAGAATGCAGATAGACCATTTGCAATTCAAAGATCGCCAAGTTGAAGAAAACAAGAGAAAAAAAAGGAAGAAGAAGATCGCATTTGTCGATTATACAATACGATAATAATTAAGGTATGAAAGACTAATAAGTATATAAAAGAATGTTGTAAAATCATGCAAATGAGATGATAACTACACAAACTATCCTTAGTATAATATATATGTTCATTTCTTTTTTCTTCCTCCTCCTGCTGTTGTTGTTGGTTTCTTGCCCCCTTCTATGCAATGAATCCTCCTTTCACATAATTTGATGGTAGTTTGTTGCATCGTCTCCATCCCCTTGCTCCTCGCCGATGCTTCCATCCCCACTTACAGCGCAAGCGGCCATTTCATGGTCAGAACCCTGCTCCGTTTCCTCCAAACAATCGGCGTCGGCTTGGAAATCGTCCACGTCGCCCTGGTTGGGCTTGCAGCAATACTTGCGCGACAATCGCTTTCGCAGCCCGGCCAAGTACCGTTCTGGGTAAAAGTAAACAATGTAAAAAAGGAGAAAGACTCCAAACAGTGGTTTAACCGCACTATACCACATTTCTGGCGACAAGTAAAGGTTCGAGTCCTGGACAAGGATAAAGATGATGGGCAAAAAACTCAATTTTCCAACCACCTTCCACAAAATTTTCAAACGAAATTTAATCATGCGATGCGACTTTAGTTTATTCGTCACTCGCCTGGCGGTTAGGAATGTGAGGAGAAACATTAAGAAGACCGTAGGGGGAAAAAGGAACCGCAGCATATCCTTTTCTGTGCGGCCCAAAGCGTTACCGTATAGCACCCAGCAACAGGCGTGGGAAATGGTCAACACCGCCCCCCCTAACGCATACCACTTTTCGCGTGTTCTCGTGTCAAAACGAATCCATTTCAACGAAAACGGGTTTTTTATAAGGACACAGTATATTTCAAATATCAAAAAGATACACGACCAGTGCAACGCAATCGTGAAGGCGTACGTTAATAGCCTACGAGACTGGCACTTCCATCCGATGTCCACTTTCTTGCAATATTTTTCTTCCTGTAAAAATACCCTATCAAAAACACTCAAAAGAATTACCTTGACGATGTTTAAACTGAGCAACGCAAGCAAAAGTCCTTTGTACATATTGTTACGGACCTGACGCCCTGCGACCTTTGCCTCGATTTGTTCGTACCTCCGTGCCATATACACATATATCCAAGCGAGCACCGTGGCAAACAACGAAATGTCCGTAAACACCTTATACTCGGTCTCAAACATCGTGGGGGCCAATACAAAATACTTTCTCTTGCTCAGGGAAGGAGAGAGGGAAAGAAAAGCAAAGAAAGCGTTTGTGTGTGTGTGACAGGGAGAGAAACAAACAACAACCACAATGCTCGTTTTTACGGAAAAAGACCAGAATTCATATAACAACACCTCTTCGTCATATTGGACTCTTTCACTCTTTCCTTCCCACTCTCCACCAAAACTAAACCAATCAGAGAAACACGTAGAAGAATTAAAATATAATAATAGAGACAAGAACGAAGAAGAAGACCAACAAAACAACGAATAAAAAAACCAACAAAAAACTCAACTATGATGAAGAAGAAAGAAGAAGAAGAACAAGAACAAGATGAAGAAAAGATGAAGAAAAAGAAAAGAAGAAGAAAGAAAGAAAGAAAGAAAGAAAGAAAGAAAGAGTCGAAAGAAAGAAAGAAAGAAAGAAAGAAAGAAAGAGTCGAA
>LT642186.1:0-38965 GCA_900128585.1 Stramenopiles sp. TOSAG23-3 | reverse complement strand
AGAGAAACAAGAAGGATTCTCAATTTATTTTCCATCGTATTATTTATTAATTAATATTGAACTACCCTTGGTACGGCAGGTACAACCCCGTCAACCCGTCAAAGAACACGTGCGGGGGAAAACATAAAACAGTTATTATGCTTAATTTTAGGCTATATATATAAACACAGCATTAACAATCTCGAATCCTTCTGTACTTCTTCTCGATTCTTCTTCTCTTCTTCTCTTCTTCTTTTTAAAGTATTATTTACTTGGTATAATAATAATAATAATAGTCGTTCTAGTATTTTACGGTACCAGGTACCTGGTACCGTACCGGGGTATGGTGATAATAGTATTGTATGCGCTGCTATTGACCTTTTTCTTCTTCTTGATTGACTTCTTCTTTTTTCATTTGTTGTGCGTGGTATCATCGTATTTTAAAATGTATATGCTGTGTCTATATACAATAGGAATATGTAATTTTTCGCCTAATTGCACTTATATAAATGATATTGACCTGTTATTTATTTCAAAATTAATAAAAAAGAGAAATTGGTGTTGTTGTGTGTTGTGTGGGTAAAAAACGGCGTGCGGTACCTGTACCTTAAAGTGTAAAAACGGTACCTGTACCTTAAAGTGTAAAAAAACTGAAAACTCATTCTTGTGCAGTATGTTAAAAATAAATATAAAGATCAAAGAAAAAATTCAATAAATGGTTCAAAACAAAACATAAAACAAACAGCAACAAATTATAAACATAAAACAGACAGCAACAAATTATAAACACAAAACAAACAAAATAACTACACCACATACCGCCAACATGAGCGACCCAAACAAAATGACAGAGAGGACGCTTGAAATCTTAGGAACCCACGTACCAAATTTGGCCCGTGAGTTTAGCCATGCACAATACTTTCCTGAGCACCTAGCAATGGTAATGTTTTCAGAGCCAGGGTCGCTCGGGTTTAACATACTTGAAAAGATGACCGTCTCGGCCACTTCAGTAACAAAAACCCTTCGGCAGGTTCTGATGTCGTACCCAAGACAAAGCCCGGCACCGACGGACCCGTCCCCATCCGGAAGCTTCCGAGAAGTTTTGCAGAAAGCAGCCAAGTTGAAGAGCAAATCAGGAGACTCGTACCTAGGAGAGCACCACTTACTACTTGCATTGTCCGAAACACCAGCACTTTCGAAGGCCTTGAAAAAAAATGGGATTCAAAAGCTCGCGCTGCGAGATGCCATTCAAACGTTATGCAAAGGAAAGTCGGTCAACTCCAGGACAGGGGACCAGCACTTTGAAGCATTGTCAAAGTATGGCATCAACTTATGCGAAAGAGCAGCCCAGGGCGAGTTAGATCCAGTTATTGGCAGGGACGAGGAGATCAGAAGAGTGATTCAAATTCTTGCACGTCGCACGAAGAATAACCCTGTACTCATTGGGCAGCCAGGAGTAGGAAAAACTGCGATCGTAGAAGGACTCGCTCAGCGCATCGTTGCCAACGATATTCCTCAAAACTTGCACTGCGAGCTTTGGTCTTTGGACATGGGTGCGCTAGTGGCGGGCGCAAAGTACCAGGGAGAGTTTGAAGAGCGGCTGAAGTCAGTACTGCAGGAAGTCGTTGGCAAAGAGCAAGGTTCGTCCGGCAAAGACGTTATTCTATTCATCGACGAAATGCACTTGTTGATGGGCGCTGGAAAGTCGAACGGGGCAATGGACGCTGCGAACCTGCTGAAACCGTTGCTTGCGCGTGGAAAACTGCGCTGCATTGGGGCTACTACGTTAGACGAGTACCGACAGCACGTGGAGAAAGACGCAGCGTTTGAACGACGATTCCAACAAGTATTTGTTGGGGAGCCCAGCATACCGTCAACTGTGTCTATTCTTCGAGGCTTAAAAGAACGCTACGAAACCCACCATGGTGTGCGTATTACGGATGCCGCGCTCGTCTCCGCTGCGAAATTGTCCAGCCGTTATATTTTACAGCGTTTTTTACCAGACAAGGCGATCGACCTCGTCGATGAAGCTTGTGCAAGCGTCCGTGTCCAGCTGGACAGCCGCCCAGAAGAAATCGACAAGCTGGAGAGATCCAAGCTTCAGTTGGAAATTGAACTGGCAGCTCTGAAGCGCGAAAAAGACAATGCAAGCCAGAAGCGAAAGGAGGAGGTGAAGCGTCAGTTAGCACACGTCCAGGAATCTTTGCTTCCACTGAAAGCAAAATGGGAGCAAGAGAGGGGGAGAGTCGATGCGATAAAGCGACTGAAAGAAAAACTCGACAGGCTGCGAAAGAAAGCTTCTGATGCCAAGCGGAACGGTGACATCGCCACTGCAAGTGATTTGCAGTACTATGCCATTCCAGACACCGAGAGCAGGCTGAAAGCTTTGTCTCAGGAAATTGATCAAGAAAGAGAAGCAGCCCGCGCCCTGGGCGACGCCGAAGGCAGCAAGTCTTTGTTGACAGAATGTGTGGACGAAGATCAAATTGCTGAAGTAGTCAGCCGCTGGACATCTATTCCCGTGTCCAAACTAAACCAATCCCAGAAAGACAGGCTTTTAAAGTTGGGAGAACGACTGAGCAGGCGGGTCGTTGGCCAACCGGCAGTAAAGAGCGTCGCAGCTGCAGTGCTTCGATCCCGTGCTGGATTGGCACGACCCAACCAACCGACTGGTTCATTTATGTTTCTTGGTCCCACAGGAGTTGGAAAGACCGAATTGGCAAAAGCGTTGGCCGGAGAATTATTTGACAGCGAAAAGCACATGGTGAGAATCGACATGTCCGAATACATGGAGAAGCATAGCATTTCCCGTTTGATTGGCGCGCCACCGGGCTATGTTGGCCACGATGCGGGCGGTCAACTGACGGAAGCCGTTCGAAGGAGACCTTACAGTGTCATACTTTTTGATGAGGTGGAAAAAGCACACCCTGACGTATTGAACGTGTTGCTGCAAGTGCTTGACGACGGTCGTTTGACAGATTCATTGGGGCGTACTGTAGACTTTTGCAACACAGTGGTCATCTTGACATCGAACATTGGAGCACGGCATTTGCTTCAAGAACAAGCCAGCACCTCAAAACGGAGAAAAGTATCTTCTTCGGGGGAAAAGATCAGTTTATCGCAGGGAGAAGAAAGGGCAATGGAAGAAGTGCAGAAGCATTTTCGACCTGAGTTTCTAAACCGCTTGAGCGACATTTGTATCTTTAAACCGTTGAAAACCGAACAGCTCAAGACGATATGCAACATCCACATTAGCGCTATTGCCAAAAGAATTGCTTCATCGGGTATATTGTTGGACGTGAAACCGCCAGTCTTGGACTTTATCGTGAAAGAAGCGTACGATCCTGAACTGGGTGCGCGACCACTCCAGCGTTTCATCGAGCACGCGTTGATTACGCCCATCAGCGAAATGATTTTATCAGGATCAGCTTGTAACGGTACCACGCTCACGATTGACGTGAGAGGGAATCAGTTGCTGTTTACCCCGAGTGAAATGCAGCCAATCGAGGCGAAAATAAAAACTAATAGGGCACGGAAAACTCCCGCACATGGCAACTTTCCGGATAAGAGAAGAAAAGGCAGGCCACTGGCCCGACGAGACTCCTGGGAAGCGTGAACACTGTTTTTATTATTATTTAATAATAATATTATTAGTAGTCGATAAAAAATGCGGCTTTGCCCTTTTGTATGTATTTAGTACATTTACCACCCTGTCAACAGCACTCCAAAATAATTTTAGTTTGTAAAAATAATCCCTATGTAAATTTAGTATTGTATCACCCTATCGAACAGTATTGATACTGGTTCGTACTCTAAAGTTACAGTTAACTAAGCTTCCCATAGTTGAGTCTCTACCAGGTACACATCATGCCGCTGCATTTGAGCAATGTGTATGTATATCCAAGTAGTGATGATGATAAATGATGTCGCATTTTAAAATTATTTTGGAAACCTATACCCAATGATATGGCTATGTAATAAATATCCTATCAAAAAACACATTAGAATAATAAAAAAGGTTTTCCAAAATAATTTTTAAAAAATGCGACATTTATCACTTATAGCAAGCACAGCATCGAGATGTAAAATACAAAGTCATTTGCTCACATAGGCCATCATCAAAACCACCACCACCACCACCACCACCAATAATGAAAGCGCACCCGTTGGGATCAAGGGTGTGCGAATGTACGGAATATGGAACAGAAAAAATGGAGGAAATGAATGGATAGAGAAAAGACAACCATTTGGAAGCAGAGGATAGGACAAGAGAAACATTGAGAAGTTCAAGTGCGTGTCGTTGCTAGCTAGCACAAGAAAGATATATTGTTTTTGTAGGAGATAAATGTACCACCGCTCCTTTTACGAAGAGTTGGGAGGCCGCGTTGACCCAACAGGGTCTGGGTTGGAGACTAAACGGGCAAGCGGGGACGAAGGTAGCAGTCAGTCACAAGAGTTTGTGAGACGAATTCATGACAGTATCATAGGGCATGGTTCGACGTTTTTGGGGCCTTATGGCAAACGCCAAATCTTGTATGCGGACTGGACAGCCAGCGGCCGGAACCTTTCCTTTGTGGAAAAGTATCTTCAGAACCAAGTAATGCCGTTGTACGGAAACACGCATACCACCACGTCGATTACTGGGCTGCAGTCAACATGCTTTCGCCACGAGGCAAGACAAATAATATCCCAGTCATTGAATTGCAACACGAAAGAGGACGTTGTGCTCTTTGTTGGGAGCGGATGTACCGGAGCTATCAACAAATTGGTGGCGATCCTGGGGCTGAACCACGCCCCCACCCAGAAAGACGGCACTACGCCCCCCGAAAGCGAGCGTGCCGTGGTCTTTGTGGGCCCCCATGAGCACCACTCCAATATTTTGCCGTGGCGGGAGTCCCATGCGGACGTCATTCATGTGAAAGAAAACGCTGATGGTGCGTTTGATGTCGTCGACTTGAAATTGAAATTAGAAAAATACAAAGGCAGAAAGCTAAAGATTGGCTCGTTTACCATGGCCTCAAACATTACCGGGATCGTTGCGCCCGCCCACGAGATCACGGAAATGATGCATCGCGCAGGGGGTCTAGCCTTCTGGGACTGCGCAACCGCGGGACCATACATGAAGATAGACATGAATCCCGTCGTGCCAGGTGAAGGACGGGCATTTGTATATAAGGACGCCGTGTTCTTGTCACCGCACAAAATGGTCGGGGGCCCCGGGTCCCCAGGCATTTTGGTTGTAAAAAAGCGCCTTCTGTCCAACGCCGTGCCAGAACAGCCAGGGGGCGGGACGGTGTTTTTCGTAACGGACCGTGACCATCGGTACTTGGCAAACCGTGAAGAGCGGGAGGAGGGGGGGACGCCGAACATATTAGGGAGCGCCCGGGCTGGTTTGGCGTTTCATTTGAAACAGAAAGTAGGAACGGCGTTGATTCATAAGCTCGAAGAAAGGAATTGGAAGTTAGTCACTGAAGTGCTGGAGACGTTTCCGCAAGTTCATATTCTAGGAAGCACTACGGTTCAGCGACTACCAATTCTGTCGTTTTTGATCGAGTGTGGAGGCGAAAAGCGTTTTCTTCACTACAATTACGTTTGCGCCTTGCTGAATGATCTGTATGGAATCCAGAGTCGGGGCGGTTGCCAGTGTGCCGGGCCGTACGGGCAAGCATTGCTGAGCATTGATTACAGCACGGCCCAGAGGTTTGAGGCTGCGTGCATCGAGAAGAACGAATATTTGCGCCCTGGTTTTAGCCGTTTGAGCTTTCCATACTTTTTGGCAGAGGAAGAAGTTTTGTACATCACCCATGCTATTGGGGATATTGCGACAAAGGGATGGAAGCTTCTCCCCTTTTATCGCTTCAATCACAAAACTGGTGAATGGAAACATCGGTCGAGAATTACGAAGTTTGTCGAGCGAAAATGGCTTTCGCACGCATTTGATACCGACAGTTTGGTGAATGCTGCTGTTGGTGGAAGTCATCTCCCAGACGCAAAGGAGTGGATGAGCCGCGCAAAGAAAGAAGCCGACGGGTTGTTTGACGCAGCCCGAAGCAACGCAGGAAAAGAAGGGTTAGGCATAGACCAAACACACATGGTGGAATCGGGCTTACGATGGTGCGTGCTGCCTTCCGAAGCCACGGATGCCCTTGAAAGCAAAACGAACTTGGCCGAAGAAATTGGGTCTCTAACTTCTTTGGAGGAGGTCGCAGGCGGCCTGTATCCACGGCAGTACAGCCGTGGGGCGGACACGGGCGAAAACCGCCAGGTGAGAAAAAGAAAATGGGAAGAGGTGGGGGGGAAGCCTGAATCGGGCGCGGGAAGCGGGACCAAAGCCCACTCGTATTCGAACGGAAAGAAGAAAAAAAAGGAAAAATATCCCCTGCGTTCTGCAAGCGGGAAAAGAGAATCGACCGGCGCGGCGAACTTGTCCAAGGCAGCCTCAAATGCGGCCTTGCAGTCGGCCAAAAACAACAGAGCAACTTTGTTTCCAAAACCGCCCAAAAAAATTTACCGCTCCGTCGGCCAAGCAATGGCGCAATGGAAAATGGTTCAACCGGGCGATCGACTTTTGTTGGGATTGTCGGGGGGCAAAGACTCCTTGACCCTTCTCCACGTCCTGCACAACTTACAAAAACGGTCCCCGATCAAGTTCGAGCTTGCTGCTGCGACTGTGGACCCTGGAACCGATGCGTTTGACCCAAGCCCGTTGATTGCTTACATGAAAAGCCTGGGAATACCCTATTTTTATCTATCGGAGAAAATTATGGACAGGGCAAAGACGGAAATGGAGGGAACATCTATTTGTGCCTATTGCTCCAGGATGAAACGTGGGGCTTTGTATTCGTGTTGCCGCAAGGAAGGTTACAATGTCCTCGTCCTGGCCCAGCATTTGGACGACCTTGCAGAAAGCTTCGTCATGTCAGCGTTTCACAATGGGCAGCTTCGCACAATGAAAGCGAATTACACCATAGGCGCAGGAGACATCAGAGTTATTCGACCATTTGCTTACACCCGAGAGTCTCAACTAAAGAAGTTCGCCTATGAAGCAAAGCTTCCAGTAATCAACGAGAACTGCCCCGCTTGTTTTGAAGCCCCCAAAGAGCGGCAGCGAGTTAAGAAAATGTTGGCGCAGCAGGAAAGTTTAATCGGCGGCATGTACGGCAATTTAAAGCAAGCCATATTGCCTTTGATGGATGAATCAATGCACGACGAGATGAAACGAATCCGTCGTAAAATAAAACAGCAAGGGTTGGAAAAAATTGTTGGGAATGAGCCTGGTATGAAAAATGCCGGAAAGGAGTTGACCCTGTTGAATCGCAGAAGAAAGAAAAAGAAACCGTTGCCCGGCAGTTTGCCCCCTGGTACGGATGCCTCGAAAGGCTTTGGCAGTACATTGTTGGAAGGGGCAAGCATGGCGGAAAAGCCAACCAGCGAAGTTCTCGGCAAAAGCGATGTTGTTGGCATATACTTTTCTGCAAATTGGTGCCCCCCCTGCCGTAAATTTACCCCAAAACTAATCGAAGCGTACTCCGAGTTGAAGAAAGCCGGCCACGGCCTACAAATAGTTTTCGTGTCAAACTGCCACACTGCCGGGAAATTCAAGACATACTATGAAGAGATGCCTTGGGCGGCAGTTCCATATAATGAGGTAGACGCAAGGGAACGCCTGGGAGAGAAGTACAATGTACAGGGTTTACCGAAACTCGTGTTTGTGGACAAGCATGGAAAAATGATCACGGAGCAGGGCGTGCAGCTGGTGTCCAACGCGGAAGCTGCAAGTACACTGGCGAACGTCATCTGGCCAGGGAAACATTGCCCGTAGTTTTAAGAAGTGCGAAAGAGAAAAAGAACAAAATGCAAATACCCTTAAGAAAATTCTTGATACGAGTAAGAATTCTTAGTTTGCAAGATAAGATATTAGATAAAGTTAATTCTAGAGTTTTATAGGAAATCTTGAGACTGTGCACTTCTTTTTCGCAAGAAGTGCTTGACTCAACACACCACCTTTTGTGCTCATTGAAACGCATTTTTCTCTCGTAATCGTAGCATAGGCCAATGAGTCCGTCGGGGCACTTGGCATCCCTCTAGAATCTCGTTCACTTATTTGGCGTGATGAGAACTTCCGTCAACCCGTTCTAGCAAGTTGAGTAGCAGCGAGTCGGCGTTCAAGTAAACTTGGTTTCGGCTTCTGGCAATGTTCCCGGCAATCTCCTTGGCAGTATCCAAACGACGAAGTTCGATGAACCCAGGATTGTCTTTCATCGATTTACTGATAAGTTCCGCACTGCGCGCTTCTCCCTCGGCACGAATGGTAATACTCTTCTTCTCCTCTAACGCTTTTACAACATAATACTTGCTTTTCTCCGCATCCTGTTGCGCGACCTGCTTGGCCTCAACGGCGGCCCTAAACTCATTACTAAATCGCAACTCTGTCAACGCAACGTCGTCCATAATGATATCGAATTTGTCCGCACGCGCAATAAGCTCGTCTTTAATTCGCATGCTCACCTGTGCACGCTGGGTCAGCAGCTGCGTTGCGTTGTACTGGGCGACTACCATCTTGCACACTTCGTTGACAATCGAAGGCAAAACTCGGTCGTCGTAATCGTCCCCTAATTCTTGGTAAATGCTTGGCAGTTTGCTTACACGGGGGCGGGTAAGAACACGCACGTTCAATGTAACCATTTGCAAGTCGTTACTACCGGTTAAGGACTGTATGTTACGAGGTCTCTTCTTCACGTCGAATATTATCGGCCGCTCAATAAACGGAAGCAGAAAGTGAGCTCCTGGTTCGATAATGTCACTCCTGATCCCGGTGATGCGACTGAAAAGAATCGCCCGGGTACCCGGCTGAATATCGTAGAACGACTCATAAGCGCACGCCCCCACGAACCCAGTGAGACCTAAAAGGCCGAACAAGGCTCGTGTACCTTCACTCGGTCCTCCGCCACCACCAGATGGCTTTGGGATTTTAGCGACTAAACCTCGGATAGCGTTCATGTTTAATACCTGCAATTACAATACTTTTTTTCTCGTCTGTATTGATTAATACCTAAATTTACGAAGAAGACGTTTTGGAAAAACCGTTAAACAAATCGTTGCAGCCAATTTCAAATGTACACGCGACTAGAACGAACATAGTTCTAGTAACAACTTTTGTACTAATTTTTTGTTATTATTATTATATTATTAATAATAATTATTATTATTTTTTCGTTTTATTCTCTTTTATTATTAAATAATAAAATAATCAGAAGAGAAAGAAGAAGAAGGACGAGAAAAGAAGAAGGAACGGTACGAACGTGAGAAAAGAGAAAAAACTAAGAAATTCATAATATACATAAATACATAAATGCATTTAAATATAAATAATATGTCTAAATAATTTAGATTAATATAGTATTACATAATTTAATATGACTTCCAAACCATATGTGAGAAGTTGTGGAGAGATGGACGGTGGTCAGTCCATTCGATCTCATCGAATTCTTATTAAGAACAGAAATATGTGGTTTAAATATGTAAAATAGTATACTAAGATAATATTCTTACCTATATACATATAATATTCGAGCTTTTTTTTTAGAGTTTCGTTTTTTCCATATATTTTTAGCGAAACATTATGTACTTGTATTATATTTTAGAATAAGAAAACTGTCGTAATCTCACAGCCATTTATTGTTTTGTTTTCTTTCCTTCTCTTTTTTAATTATATTTATTACATGATGTGATACAGAAGAATCGTCTGTAATTGGGAACTCAGGAATACAACAGTAAAAAGGTAATAGCATGTGTGGTGAAAATATTATATAATTAATACCGAAGTATCGAACCCGGAACCGTGGTAACGAAGAAGAAGAGAGAAGAGAGGGGTGGGGCCATTATATAATATTATTATGCCGGTACAACATGATGAAGGAAAAGAAGACATTTAAATACTGTAGGAAGAGTCCTCGTAACCGCACAGTAAGTGTAAAATAGCTTAGGAAGAGGACAGCTATGTACTTTTAAAGAGTAGAGTTAGAATGAAGGGTTATATCCGAGGGAGGAGGGAAAAGGAAACAAGGAACCGTTATCTGGGTTGAATGTATGCTTATATATATTATTGCCTGTATTTACAATACAATTGTTCTTTCAATAAATAATTAATCAACGTCGAGGAGTTTTAATTAAAAAAATTATAAAAAGTGCGAGGAGATGTTCTTCTTTTCTTGCTGTGGTGTTGTGATCGATCGATCGATTTTATTAATTATTATTGAATTTCTTCTTCTTCTATACTTCTTCTTTTTTTTATTATTTTATTTCTTCTTATCATATCTCATCTTGTTTGTTTAATTATAATATATTATTATGACATATATATCGGTACGACACAAACGACTTGGAGGTACCTTACAGACATTAGAACAAAAGATAATTGATGGAATTCACTCTTAATAATTTTTTGACACATTGAGTTATGCAGGTCCCGATTCTTTTCACACTTGGTTCGAAAAAAGAGACAGAAAAACGTTGGACTGTCTTCTGGCACAGGTTAATGCTTTAGACCAGTGCATTTTTAACGCAGCATGTTCGCACCGACCGAGTCTTTCGCGACCTTAACGGACCCGCAAGAGCAGGCCATTGTGCAGTTAAATTTGCAAGCGTGCAAACTTGTAAGAAAAGGAAAGATCGACGATGCAGTGAACCTGTTGCGAAGGGCTCGGCACGCTTGCATCAGGGATAAAAGTAGATTTAAGGACAAGTACAAGCGCAAGCTTTTGCACGCAACGACGCTGAACAACCTGGGCTGTGCCGTGAAGCAAAACAGTGAAATTGAAAATGCCCTTGAGTATTTTACCAAAGCACTAAGGATAGAAGTAGGCATGCCCCCCGAAGCCCCCCCGCCCCCAAATCCAGCGGGCACGCACTTGAACATATGTGCCATGCTATCAAAGCTGAAGCGACACAGGGAAGCTCGAAAGCACGCGAAGTGCGCGTTGAAACTTTTGAAAGAAGGCCGAAGTCCGAAAGTCACCACCGACGGCGCGGGACAAACCAGCAGTGTGCTTGCATTAGCGCATCACAACTTGGCGGTCGAGCAAGAATATTTGAATGATTACAAGGCAGCACTAAATAGTTACATGGCGGCTTGCCACGCATGTTTAGGCGCTTTAGGGGAAGACCATAAGCTGACGAAAGCGATACACAAGAATGCGAACGCGGCGCTTGGAACAATTGAGAAAAAACTGGCGGAGAGAGACGCGAAGGAAAACATTTGCAACCACAACCGTTCCGGCGATAGCTACAAGAACGATTTTCTGCCAATTAGAACAAAACCAGGCATGGGAACCAAAGGAGTAGACCCGGCTAGGCAAAGGCGGCAGCGAAGGGAAGAGAGACGCGAGTTCAAAGGCAGGAGCGTGCGGGCAGCATCGTCATCGACGTCATCATCGACTTTTTCTCTCGGCGAAAACAGCGTCGGGGCTTTCTCGCCTTATACGTCCTCTTCGTCTGCATCGGATAGCGGAAAAGGTTTCAACGATACTATGTTTTCGTCGCCTTACTCTTCGTCTAGTAATTCATCTGAGTCTGCACACGGAGTAGCACAGAACGAATTTTGTAATAGAGAAAGGGATGAGAGTTTATCTGTGGAAACAGTAAAGCTTCCTGTAAAGAAGCGTACGTCTCGAGCGAAGACATTTGTCTTACTCGCAAACAAGCAAAATAAACGGAAACCAGCAGTAAATACGAGGACCGAACGATTGGAAAGGGGCGGTCGCACAACCAAGAAAGCCCGGCGAAGGCCACAGAGCGCAGTAGGACGCTCAAAACCTCGCCGAGACAGCAAAAGTGGCGGAAGGAAAGCACGACCAACAAGCGCACCCATGCATCGGCGCAGACAGCCCCCGGCCAAGCCGTTTGTGAAGAAACACGCGTTTAGTGGAAATAATCATGTTCAAACGGTAAAGCAAAAAAAATACACAGCTGCCAAAGGGAAAAGCCGAGCAAATGCGATGAAAATGCGCCAGCAAGTAGCCCCTCCACCATTGCTTCAAGGAGGTATGATATTCCGGCCACCATCGTTAGAAAAGTACAAGAAAACGCGACCAAAATCGGCCACTTTGAAAGGAACGAGAAACATAATGGCACAAGTCAGTGATCCAACAGTGCGTCGAAAAACTGTACACGGAGGCACGAGCGCGACGGGCCTTACAGGTAAGCTTCTCGCCCAGCCATGGGGCGACAGTGTTGCAGCTTCGACAACACAGACTCGGAAGTTGAGAGCGCAACTGATGAAAGATAGAGATAAAGGCGACGAAGGGTCACCAAAAGAACCCGAGGTTGCAAGCGAGCCGTCGGAACCAACATTGCCAACGGCGACAAAGTCTCCGCAGGCACCGTCGTATTTGAGCTTCCTGAACGGGGGGAACAGTTACTCAATATCAAACCTCAAAGAAAACCCTAGGGTAGTTGAATCGGAAACGGCAGCGTGTGAAGAAAAGAAAAATAAAGCATCGGAAGAAATTGACCTGCGACCAGTCTGTTTGCCGCTGCAAGCGGGAAATGCAGCAGCGAAGATTCAATCGGCATTTCGTAAATTCCGTATTGAATCTGAACAAATCGTTATTGAGAAAGACACCCCAAAATCCTTTGACAAGGGTCGCCAGGAGAGGATTATTAGTGCCATCAAAATACAAGCAGTCATGAGGGGTTCACGAGAACGACGAAAACGCACAGCAGAGAAGAGCGTTCAAGGCGCTAAAACAAAGGACCTGGAACACAATGCCACCCAGCCGACCACCAGAAAAACAGCACCATTTTTCAGCAAAATGGCGACTAAACTGTCGAGCATCCTGAAGGCGCGAAAGCAAAAAATGAAGGGGCGGGCCCTGCAGAAAAAAGAGGAAAAGAGTAGAAAGGCAGAAGAAGCATTGCAAAAGGAAATAGAACGGCAGAGAAACATATCCGCCGTAAGACTCCAATCCGGGTTTCGACGGTACAGAGCTGTACGGCTGTACACAGCCATGAAGTGTGAACATAGGCTTAAAGTTCAGAGAGAGAATGCCGCCGCTGTTGTCTTGCAATGTTACATCAGGATGATACGAGCGATAAAAAAGAAATGCATCGTAAAAGAGTTGAATGCAGCCGCGATTAAAATACAAGGGTGTGGAAGACGGCATATTGCAACCAAACGGTGTGCATGCTTGCGTACGGCCCGCATGAAGGCTAGGGACCAAAGCGCGATTGTGATTCAAAATCAATGGCGGACATACAACAGCAAAATGTGCATGGAAAAGCTACGCGGCGAGTTCAGGCGTAACATCGAAAGTCGGGCCGCCCTTACGATCCAGTGTATGTTCCGGGTTTACTGTGCAAGAGTACGGCATCGAAAAAAACTTGGCATTCAACGATGCAAAAGAAAGAAACGTAACGTATCGGCGACTAAAATACAAAACACATTTCGATGCCACGCAGCTAGGAAGCTAATGCATTCCCTGCAGACCAAAAAAGCAGAGGAACTAAAGGCTGCAGTAGTACTTCAGGCATTTTCTAGAAAACAAAAGGCCGTGAGACTGTGCAATAAAATGAGAACGCAGCGCCAAAAGCTGTTTGTCGCGTTGAAGATGCAGACTCTTTTTCGCGGCAGAAAAGGACGAAGACTTGCTCGGAAACGTTCTGGCCAGATCGCCCTAGGTGCTGCAACAAATATTCAAAGGCAAATCCGTATGTTCCTCGCCATGAAACGATACCGTGACATGCAAATGGGTCTCGTGCATCGGGATGCAGTGGTAAAAATTCAATCGAATTGGCGTTCCCACATAGCCCGGCGATCGGCGCAGAAACGTAGAAACCTGCTTGCACTGGAAAAGGCGCGTAGAAGGAAACTAATGGCGTCCATAGTCCTGTTACAATCCCTATGCCGAGGATTGCGAGCGAGACAAATGTTCAGGGACATGGTGCACGAACAGGATAGCGCCGTTGTGGTCCAAAAACACGTACGCTCTATGCTCGCACGGAATACACTTTTTGTATTAAAAAAAAAGACAGTGTCTGCCAAGAATATCCAGCGCGTGGTTCGTGGACATTTGGGACGAAACGTATTCTATTCTCTCTACGTACGGACACATGCTGCGGTAGTAATCGCTAAAAATGTACGGCAATCGATCGCACGCAAGCGCTTCATTGCTTCAAAGCGAAACATAATCGTAGTTCAAAGTCTTTGGAGATCTAAGATAAACTGGAAAATTGTATCAGCAAAGCGGGAGGAGCGAGAAAAGCTATTGTCTGCTCTATTGCAAGCTGAACTTGCCGGAAAGGCCACTAGTATACAGGCGTGGTGGCGAGGGCTTTATTGCAGACATTGGAAGTTTCCTGACTTGGCACGCAAGCGAGAGGAACGTGGGACGTTGGGCCCTGTCGACCTGCCCAAATGTTTTATCGGCAATCACCGCAGGGTTTCAACCAGCAATTGGAAGAAAACCGCAGTGGAAATTGAGGAGAACGAGCATCGCATTGCCGCCTTTGCGCTGGAGATAGTTGACGCTATAAGACTGGCGGAGGGCACCGTGCTCGAAATTGAGCAAACTACCCTAGGAATAAGTGTTCTCGATGGCGAACTTTGGCGAGAGTTGGCGTCGTGTATTCATGTTCAGGGCAAGTAAAGTAAGAAAATTGGCTGTTATTTATAAGTAATTAAATTTAGCTTCCTCATACCCTAATCCTAAGGAAAGTAAAAACAAGAAAAAATTGGCTGTTATTTTTTAAGTAATTATAAATTTAGCTTCCTCATACCCTAATCCTAACTTGTAGGAAAGTAAAGCATAAGTTGTCGGAGGTGGAGCAATTAAGCATTATTGATGTACGGAAGTAACATTATTATTAAAGCAAATATATAATTTATTAAAGCATAATTATATAATTTTATTTTTTTACTCAAGAGTTCTACTCTTGCAGGTAAATTGGTAAAGGATGAAGATCCCTCGCCCAGACCCTTTAGTACGTTAATCTGTGGTCCCGCTTGTATTTGTAAAAGTCGTCGAAACCAACCGAAGCACTGGCCCGTCCTGGGTCTAGGTAACCATTCACGTCCTTTCCCCCAGCTCCTACCGTTTCTCCCATTCTTTTTTTTTCCATTCCCTATGCCATGGGAAATTGGTGCCCAGCGGCATATTTCCCATGCACGTGATGATACAATTGCCTCTCAATGTCCCCAAGCAAACTACTTGCTCCTAAACGGAACAACTCTGGGGTGGTCCATTCGTCCCCCAGCTCATCCTTCATGAGAGAAAGCCAGCTCAGGCAATCTTTCGCGCTTCGGATACCGCCGGCAGGCTTGAAGCCAACCTTAACTTGGAAACGTTCATAGTACTCACGTATCATACGAATCATCACAAGGGCAATGGGGAACGTCGCGTTCACGCTTTCTTTCCCCGTTGACGTTTTAATGAAATCGGAGCCGGCCAGCATTGCGACGACACTTGCCTTGGCAATGTTCGTAAACGTACCTAAGTCACCAACCGCTAAAATCGTCTTTAAGTGGGCCCTTTCGCCGCATGCTTCGCGGCATGCTTTCACGTCGTCGTACAAGTCTTGCCATCTCCCAGAAAGAACGAACTCTCTTTTAATAACCATATCGATCTCCGTGGCGCCATATTCAATAGCCTTGGAAATCTCTTCGAGGCGCTGTTTCAGCGGTGTTTGTCCAGCAGGGAACCCTGTCGCGACAGACGCAATGGGCACAGCCCTTGCTAATTTGTCTGTTGCTTTGGCATTCTCGAGGGCCGTAACAGCAGCGGGCACCATTTCTGGGTACACACAAACGGCGCCAGTCCGCACAAGCGACGGGTCTACCCCCAACGAGGTCACTAGGTCGCTACGGATAGGGTTGACAGCTTTGAAGCACATTCGCGAAACGTTGGACGGCGTGTCCGATCCAGAAAGTGTAGTCAAGTCAATGCAGGTTACCGCCCGGAGCAACCACGCCGCTTGGTACTCTTTCTTGACCGACCGACGCTTCATGTGTGTTGCAGCCCGGAGGTTGCACGCAGGGAGGTTGATATCGATCGAGTTGACCCACGCCATGTCTAGTGGGCGGGGTGTGTTCCGTGGTTGGTGGACGTGATGGAGGGAGTCGGAAGCCATAGCAGCCATGGTGATAGAGAAGTCTCTTTTTGTACGTAAATCTGAATGTATCTTGAATTGGCAACAGTGCGCTAAACTTATGTAATTTCAAATGTTTTAGCAATGAATGTAGTTAACGTCTTGTTTAAATTATCATCGAAGAGGTACGTATGTGTTTATGTTATGTATACATTGTAGTAATCGTATAGATTCCAAGTAGTCGCCTATCGCTATAAAGCCCCCTCTCCCCTCCCCTCCCCCTCCCCCCTCCCGCGCCCGCCCAACCATGGATGTTGTGTTGTTGTTGTTGTTGTTGTTGTGTGTTGAGTTGAGTGAGAGAAACAAGAAGGATTCTCAATTTATTTTCCATCGTATTATTTATTAATTAATATTGAACTACCCTTGGTATAATGATATGCTCTCTTCCTATATATATATTTTAATATATCTTTCTCCACTACCATCACCACCAGCCACATCATCCGCCCCTAATAAAAGCAAGAAAGGAAAAGGCAAGAAAACGAAGTACCACAAGGTATAAATAAATGTAGACTAATAAATTGTTGAATAATAATAGAATGTACATTGTCTCTCTTTTAATTAAACCTACCAACTGTGACACCATCCACTTCTTCATTCTTCTTCAATCCATCCAAGTTCCAAGTTATATAGTTCTATTATAGAATATATAAATCTAAATTAAATAAAAGCTCAACTCAAGGAGAGGCTCAAGGCAGGCTCAAGTCATCAAGTCATCAAGGCAGGCTCATCAATCAATCTCTTCAACTCAACTCAACTAGAACATATAAATAAGGAACAGTAGGTCAATTATATTAATAATAAAACTTTTTCACCTTCCATATTATTATACTAAGATTCCAAAAAAAGGAAATTATATAATAATAATAAACCTTACGTTTGGATTCCCCCTTTATCCCAATATAGATATTTTATATAATAGGAGGAGGATTATTATTGAAGGGGGAGGAAGAAGAAAGAAGATGATTTGGTCACCACCACTAACTAATTAATAAATGTATCTTGAGCGAGGGGAATAATGGTTTATATGAATGATGTTAACAACGCATGTTTGTGAGTACAACAAGATACGATTGTGACAGGATCGAAAGTAAGGCAACAGAATAAAAAACGTTATGTCAAGCAGGAACCAAGCAAGCATTAGTTTTAGCTGAGAACCGATACCAACCTGAAACACTACACCGAGACGAAATGGCAAAGAAAAACAAGAAAAGCAACTCAAATACCGCTGGTGAGAAGCGTCAAAAAACGGCGGCTGCGGCGAAGCAGAAGCAGCAGGCCGCACCCGCTGCCGAACCCCCCGCGTCCAATGGCGCGCACAAGCCAAAGTACGCACTTATGGGAAGCGATGGAAAGCAGTCCACAAGCACCGTTGCCCGCGTCTTCTCGACGTTGGAGTATGGTCCAGCCCCAGAGTCCCCAGCAGCTGCAAACGCTTGGCTTGACAGCCACGGGCGTGACTTTGGCCACTTTATCAACAACGAGTGGTACAAGCCCGCCGGCGAACGCCGCCACTACCAGACTACGGCGCCCGCTACGGGGGAAGTCCTCTCCAGCACCACGGAAGGAACGGCCGAAGACGTAGACGTAGCGGTCCAGGCCGCCAAACGAGCCCAGGTCAAGTGGGCGGCGTTGCCACCGCACGCACGGGCAAGGCATATGTACTCGCTGGCGAGGCACGTGCAAAAGCATGCGCGCCTGATTGCTGTCGTAGAAGCGCTCGACAACGGCAAAACCGTGCGCGAAACCCGCGATGCAGACGTGCCTATCGTAGCGCGTTGGTTGTACCACTACGCCGGCTGGGCCCAACTCGCCCCGAAAGAAATGCAGGGCTGGAAACCTGTGGGTGTCATTGGTGGGATTGTCCCGTGGAATTTCCCGTTGATGCTCACCACATGGAAAGTAGCGCCCGCGCTGGCAATGGGCAACACCGTTGTACTCAAGCCGGCGACCCCCACGCGCCTGTCCGCCCTTCTGTTCGCCGAAATATGCGCCGAAGCAGGCCTTCCCCCCGGGGTATTTAACGTTGTCACAGGCGGTGGCCGAATGGGGTCGAGCCTTGCAGAGCATCCCGACGTAGACAAAGTCGCCTTCACTGGCAGCACTGGCATCGGCGCGCTACTCCGCCGCAATTTGGCCGGGACTGGAAAGAAAATTTCACTGGAACTAGGTGGAAAATCGCCGGTGTGCGTGTTCGAATCAGCGGATTTAGACTCTGTGGTAGAGGGGGTTGTCAATGCCGTTTGGTTCAACCAAGGGCAGGTCTGTAGCGCCGGATCCCGGCTGCTAGTCCAGGAGCCCATCTACAAGAAGCTTGTCGGCAAATTAAAGGCAAGAATGAAGACTTTGCGATTAGGCCACAGTCTGGACAAATGCATCGACATGGGCCCCCTGGTCCAGTTGTCCCACTGGAAAGATGTGTCCCACCATGTGCAAACGGCCCGGGACGAAGGGGCCGAAGTTTATCAAGCCTGCAATGGCGCCGCAAACCCCCCCAACCTCCCAGAGGGCGAGCTTTTCTTCCCCCCAACGTTGGTCCTGAACGTTGAATCGACGTCTACGATCGTACAGGAGGAAGTGTTTGGCCCCGTGTTGGCCGTTCAAACGTTTCGGACGCCAAAAGAAGCCATTGCATTGGCAAACAATACCCGGTATGGATTGGGGGCATCCGTGTGGACAGAAAAAATGACCTTGGCCATGGAAGTTGCCCTGGGGATCAAAGCTGGAACTGTTTGGATCAATGGACACAACATGTTCGACGCTGCATCTGGCTTTGGAGGTTTCCGCGAATCTGGCTTTGGCCGCGACGGTGGCCGCGAAGGGCTGTACGAGTACGTCAAACCAGCATGGATGGAGCGTGCGAGGCCCGAGTACCCCGAGAACGACCCAGGGGTAAAAGGATTCGGCACAATGACACCCGTAGCACCAACTTTACCAACGATGCTTCCCGGCCCAGCGCCGGGGACTCCAGGCGGGACGACCAACACAGCTGTCACTCACATGCCTCCCATTGACAGAACGTTGAAAATGTTCTATGGGGGCAAACAAAAGCGGCCGGACGCAACTTACTGCCGCCCAGTCCTTGCGGAAGGTTCGGGGACATTGCTTGGGCAAGTGTCGGAAGGAAACAGAAAAGACATTCGCAACGCTGTAGAGTGCGCGTACAAAGCGGCTCCAGGATGGGGTAAACGTGCGGCCCATAATCGCGCCCAGATCGTCTATTACATTGCAGAAAATTTGGAGCTGCGCTTCGATGAAATTGCAGGGCGAATTGCAGCCCAGACCGGCAGAACTATCGAGTCAGCAAACGCGGAAGTCTCAGCCTCTATCAACCGATTGTTCTACTGGGCGGCGTACGCCGACAAGTACGGCGGGGAAGTCCAGGAGACATCCTTTTACGGCGCAACAGTGAAGATCAACGAACCTGTAGGCACCATTGGCATCGCATGCCCGGACGAGTACCCGTTGCTCGGTTTTGTATCGTTGTTTGCGCCAGCTGTAGTACGCGGCAACACAATTATCATTGTTCCAAGCGAAGCCTACCCATTGAGTGCAACGGATCTGTACCAGGTATTTGAAACTTCGGATGTCCCTGCTGGGGTTGTAAACATAATTACTGGCAACCGCAACCACCTGACAAAATACTTAGTTGAGCACCAAAACATTGAAGCCATGTGGTATTTCGGTGACGCAGAGGGCAGTCGCTTCGTTGAACATGCTTCAGCAGGCAACATGAAGCGCTCTTGGGTAAATTACGGTTGCAAACGAGACTGGATGGTCGACGAACAGGGCCAAGGCGTCGAATTCTTATACAACTCAACAGAGTGTAAAAATATTTGGATGCCCATGGGTGTAATTTTCGATGCGGGGATGGGCGGTTACTGATTTAATATCATGACGTGTGTATTGACTCTTATATGCGCAGGAAAATGTGAAAGTCAGAGCGGTTGTTTCTGACTAGTCGAAAAAACGTTTACCACCGATCTCATTTTCACTTCTATGACACATGATACATGTTTAATGAAAAATTATATAAAAAGATATGTATTTAAAAATGCATTTTGATTGTTTCCCTGCTCTCTCACTTTTTCTTCCTCTTATTGCAAGAAGTACCTGGACCTCGACTGTACTTTTCGACGTTCATGAGTATGTTCGAAACAACAGTTTTGTTATACGGTCGGGGGTATATCCCATTTCCACCGTACCGCATGACATCTTTTGCCATTGCAGCACTATGGTAATCGTTTTGAAACTCACCAGTCACATATATGAAGCGCGCATTCCCTCTGCGTCTGACCTTTTCAACTATACTTCTCCACGACACATCCATAATGCTTGCCGACACTATCACAACATTGTACCTTTTCTCTATTCTCGCAGGAAGTAGCTCGGACTCGGGGGTGTTCTCATCATTTTTAGGGGCATGTTTTACAGGATACAGCTTATTTAAAGCGGCTATTCCATTCAATGCAACTTCAACGTTACAGATGTAGCCGTATCTTTTCCCTTGGTTTGGAAACAGTGCGCATGCTTGTTTTGACATTTGCTCACTCGGTTCAATAAGCAAAATGTTCATCTCCGTTTTATGCTTTATACCAGGGCCCCCGCCCCCCCCAGTGGCACGCCTGTATTTGTTTTGTAGACCAACTTTAGGCTGAAGTATGGATATCATGGACTTTGTTTTTGATTTGCTAGTTTTTCTGGTGGTTTTTGGTGTCGTGATGTGATGCACGGCATCTGGATGATTGTGGTCAGCACTGCTATCAGTCATATCGTTGTAGGTCATGATTCGCTTTTGACGTAATAATCTAGGAGAGTCCTGCCGAAGGGGTGGGCTTCGATTCTCTCGAGGCCGTGCAGGTACATGCCCGTCTTTTCGCACACCATATCGTTTCATTGTCTTTAACAACTGGGTGTTTTGGGTCTCTGGTGATATCGCAGATGGGGGTGGCGAGACTGGAAATTGGCACTTACGAACAAGCGGCTGAGTAGACGCCAGACGGTTCGAGTCTTTCAGCTGCTGCTTCTGTAATTTTTGCACACTTTGGGTCGAGGTTTTCTGCCTGACTACATGCGCTCTTTTCGTTAGCGCCGACATTTCCGAGAGAAGAATGGTTACCAATCCGTTGACCCGTTTGTGCTCTTTGTTCAGAACTACATACTGGGAATTATCTTCTTCATAAAGCTTCAAAAACTCTTTCCAGACATCATGGGCTTTTACGAAATTCTTGGTTGCTGCATTGTAATTCTTGCGAGAAAATTGAAGTTTGCATGCGTGGATTGTCTCCATTGCGTGCTTTTGCTGGATACAAAATGTAGCCAAGTTTGCGAAAGATTCGGACATGTTTGCGAGTCTAGTTGCATTCTGCGCCGCCAATCGTCTACGATCGTCCCCTATATTATGGGGAATTAGGTCAAGCGTTGATCGGAATATTTTGGAAGCAAGTGAAAACGATGAGATAGCGGAAAGGTGTTCATGATTTCGAATTAATGCTTCACCAGTTCGGCGGAGAGCTCTTGCACTATGTAGCGTTAACTGGTACTCCGAGAGTACTTTCTCTTCTTCACCAAACACTGTCTCGCCAAAACCACACTTGTCAATGACTTTATTGCCTTCTTTGAGGAAGGCAACTACCGACAAGTTTAACACGTAGCCAAAATTGACCATCATGGACGAGTCGGTGAGCCGTATGTTTACCCCTGAGTGGTTTTGTTGCATATCAAACCTCATATTTTCCCAAAGTAGCCGCCGCCGTCGCAACGCGACAAGTATGTTCCATTGCCTAGGCGCGGAGAGGAAGAAAATGTCCGCAAAATATAGAGAAATTGTGTAAATGGTCGCGCCTGTGTGCCCCCCTGCAAAAGAACAACGGTGCGCTGCGCAACCATTTTTGTGGGCATCGACCAACTCAACCACACCTCCTAAATGCCCCCTGCCTAAAACTGCTAAAGTCGTCGATGGGTGTGCACTTTTGCATTTGTAAAATTCCTCGGTGCCTTTCTGTGCATCCTTCCTTTCGCCCCTTAATCGAATTTCACCTTGCGCAACTATGAAGCATTCCTTGAAACGATCTCCTTCACTACCAAGCTTTTGAAACGGGTTCAAAACAACCTTTCGCAGGGACATTGACATTTTCCCCAACTTTTTGTTTTTCCACTGCGAGAACAATGGACATGTTCGTAAAAGTTGTATGCGCCGGGATAGTTCCGCCGACCCGACACGGGGCTCATCGTACGTACTACCCACGTTCCGTGGTCGCAATTTTGCTACATCGCTGAAGGCAAGGCGGAGAAGTACTGCGCCGCAGCGGCCTGCAAGGAGATGCATAGGCTCACCAGACGAGTCTTGAAATATTTCTGCGTCAAAGTACAACCTCTCGCTATCTTCATTGGCTTTAACTATGCCAAGGCTTGTTTGCTTGCTATCGACAGCTTCAACGGTACCGTCGACAACAAAGAAGTAGTCACGCCCCACTCCATCGACTTTGGATGCAGTGTTGGGTGCCGTAAAATTAATCGGGGCGTAAGGTGAGAATTCATAAAGATTCGTCACCGCAGAAACCTTTTCCCATACATCTTCATCAAACGATCGGAAATATTTTCCAGCATATTCGTTTATTTGCCCATAAAGTTCTGCCGAAGGTGTCTCCTGAGCAGAATGGGCGTCAAATGCGAGTTTTAATGCTTCTGCAGCATCGTGAAAATGGGTTTCTAGCTGCTTATGCATGGTTATTTTTTTACCTCAAAAAAACTGCGATTAAAACTGAGCGTTTGTAACTGCGAATGGTTTAGCGTATCGGGTTGTCGATGTATTTAATTTTCCCACTTTGATGCAATATCGCATCCCCTGGACTTTGAACTCTGTAAACTGTCTGTTCGTAACCTGTGGTGGTGAAGATGCGATGAAGATATATATTATTTTTTATCGGTCGTCTTCTTCTTTTTTTTTTATCCCAACAACAATTGCCAAAGCATTCACACAGCACTAAAAAAACTATTTATTTATTTTGTTGAATCAGGGTAAAAAAAATCCAATTATTTTTTTTTTCTTCTTTCTTTCTTCTTCCTAATTAATAATTTTTGGTAGAAGATACGGACTTCTGAATCATCTTCTGATGATAATGTTAGATAGGTAAATTATTACCAATTTATACTTATAATAATATTATATATAGAAAATACACAAGAAGACGTCCAAAAACAACACATTTCCCAACAGCAGCAAGAAAAGAACAACAACAACAACTTGAAAATTAAATATTACACAGCGCGCAGCAGCAATATAAAAATATTTGTATTACAGGTATTACTGCTGGTACTATTTTAATATAAAAAAATAAATAATAATAATATATTATTTTTTTATTTTATTATAGACGAGTTGGACTGATGATTGATGATGTTGTTGTTGATGAAGAAGAAGGCCGCAAGGCCGCCCCAAGCAAAAGTTCAGGTGTATAGTAATTAAGAAAAATCATTCTCTCTTTATTAAGAACCCAGAGTCGACAATCAAGAAACTGCCCATACCGTTATAATAGGCATAATTATTTATCCAAGAGCATTGGAATCTTATATTGATGACAGTTGTGTCGAACAGCGAATATGGCGTCTGTTGTAGCAGGAGATGAAGTCAGTAGAATAAACCTTTTCCTGCACGCAGAAAACACTCGGATTTTTGGAAGCGCGCAGCCGCAGCACTTGCCTGTCACGGTAGTGACGGGTTTTTTAGGGGCAGGAAAGACCACACTGTTGAAGTACATGCTGGAGAACAAACAGAACCTTAGAATAGCAGCTGCTGTTAATGATTTTGGAGCTTTAAACATTGATGGCCAACTGGTGAAGAACTCAACGTCAAAGACCACTCAGAGAACAATAGAACTTTCGAACGGCTGCGCCTGCTGCTCCATTATAAACGATCTGACGGAGGCTGTCTGGACGCTCCTGCAAGAAATCGACCGGACTGCTGCGTATGACTATCTAGTGATCGAAACTAGTGGGGTGACTGATCCACGTAAAATTGTTTCCACTTTGGACGCCACTTTCGGAAAAATGTACCGCGCAAGACTGGACAGTGTAGTCTGCGTAGTCGACACAGACGCGTGGTCACCGGAGCGCACTGTTGCCGCAGCGGCTCAAGTCAGGAGCGCTGATGTCGTCCTGATGAACAAAGTCGATTTAGTGTCAGAAGCTAGGAAAGCACTGGTAAGGGCAAAAATTAAATCGTTTTCCCCGCACGCCAAAGTGGTAGAAACTGTAAATAGCCGCATTCCCTTACATAAAATATTGGACATTGTAGATAGTACGCTGAGTGCAGCGTCTACCGGCGATGGCCAAACCAATGTTACCCACGAGAAAACGGATGCCCCTTATTACGTGTCTGCAACTGGTGGGGCGCTGCGGCGCCTTAAAGGCAAAATGTTAGAAAACCCCTCGGGAGTTTCGACGCCTCAAACGAACCATTTGCAAGAAGACAAGTTTACGTCGTTCTCCCTAACCCTCGGAGAAAAACCGATCCGGTTGAGCAACTGGATAAACTTTGTTAGAAATTTGTTGCCCGGGCATATCTTAGTTCGGGCGAAGGGCATCCTGTGGGTCACTGAAAACGACAACCCATGTGATGGTAAAGGTGTTTTAGAGAGATGGCGCTGCGTGTTTCACATGAGCGGTCGCTCTCCTGGTCGATGGAGCTGGGAACTAGACGGCGAGTGGCAAGGCCCTCCGCAGAGCAAGCTCGTGTTCATTGGTCCAAGGTTAAAGGAGGTTGAGCTTAGGCGAATGCTCCTGGACGAGGGACAGGAAGTTGCGGAACTGTCGCAGGTTCTTACAGACAGGGAAGTGGCAGTGAGACAATGGGGAGACGACAATCGTTTTGTTAAAGTATTCGGGGACTATACCACAGGGAGAAGTGGCTGCTGCTGGGTTCGCCTCAATGGGGCGTCGTATGGATTCAAAGACGACGACGAAGTTCACCAAGAATTGAGGGTAAAAATGGACGATGTAAACAAGGCCTTTGTTGATTCCATAAACTCTTCACTTGACGAGCCGAAAGTCTTTGTTGCATATGCAACAATTCCTAACGTCGGCATTTGCGTTTGCCTTCCCGGTGCGTACGAACTCAAGGAATCGACACATACAAAAGACATGGAGTCGAAATGGTGGTGGCCTGTATTTACCAGAGAAGCCGACAATGCATTAAAGGTTGCATTCGCAAATGTCAAAGTTTGCAAATGCGACTGAGCACTGCGGGGCCGTGGTCTAATGACAGAAGCGGCAAACGCCTTGGGAGAGATGATTTCAAGGGATGAACATATTGAGGTGCTGGATTGCACATTTTATCACTGTATGGAAGACACTGGCGCCTCCTATATTTTAAACGCGTTGCAGTACAGTAGAACCCTATATGTTCTCACTCTGAGTGCATGCCAAGTAGGCCTCCAGCGTATAGAAGCACTTAATAATTCTATGGAACGGAACTAAACGGGGAAAACAAGCGTCGGGAATTCCACGATGCGAACGGCCATTTTCAATAAACAGCCATAATTTTGTTTTTAAAAATAATCAGAACACCTTTGCCTGCGCTGTGCACGCCAGAACCCACTAAAACGAGATGCAGCCGACACAGCATCTTTATTTATACTACACACCTGTTAAAAATTTCAAAAATTTTGAATCTCAAATCCATCGTCTTCTCAAAATCTCTTCTTCTTTTCTCTTCTTCTCTTCTCTTATTATCATATTTTTTAAAAAATTTTTACTTCTTCTTCTTCTTTTTTGGTATTATTATTTGGATAGATATTATTTTATTGCTTTTTGTATTTATATATAATAATACAACAGACTGTGGACTGACTAATAATAAATAAGCTCTTTATTAGTAGTAGGTCTAATATATTATTTATTATATTTAAAAAAAGACTCCCCATTATAATTCCAGTTAATGTTTTTTGTTTTTTTGTTGTTTATTTTTTATTAATACTTATTACTACACTCTTACTCGTACACTAATAACAACTACAAAAAACACCACACGTTTTTTGTTTGTTGTGTTTAGCCGCCGGTGATGGATGATTTCTCGTATTATTAATGAGTTAATTTATATTTATATACATTAAAAGAATGAACACACTGTAACAATTATAGACTTTGTTTCACGCATATTTAGCTATTGAACACGATATTCTCTCGAGTAATCCCAGTCTCATTTGTCAACATGTTTCGTTTAAATATTCAGTATTCGCTCCTGGTGGTGGCGGTGGTGGGGAGTTTTCTTTCGGTGGCCCACGCGGCAAAACTGCCAGACCCGAGCTTGAAATTGTTTATCTTCACCCCAGAATGTTTTACGAATTACTTTGACGATTTCAATTTTCTGGATATCGACTGCTTGAAAACGACTGCCTCGAAAGCCATTAATCTAGGCATAATCGCTGGAGCCTTTGTTTTCAAACTGCCGCAGGTCATCAATATGGTCCGCGCAGGAAAGGTTACAGGCTTGTCTCCGACAGCGCTCTACATGGATGTCGCGGCATTTTTGCCTGTAACGGTCTACAACATTATCAACGGAAACGATTTCGTCACGTACGGCGAACTTCTGGTAATTTTGGTGCAAAACGTACTAATCGTATTTTTGTACTGGTATTATTTGAGCGCAGAGGAACGCCCAAGCTTCGGGACCATGCTCGCCTTGCCGATTTTGGCTGCTGGAACTACAATCGGCCTTTCGAATTTGCCTGCGGAATGGGTATGGATTCTTCCCGGTGTCAGTTCATTGTTCAATATAATGTCGCGAATCCCAACTATTGCCCAAAACTTTTCTCAAAAGCACACAGGCGTGATGTCATTTTCGACATGGTTCTTGCAATTGGGTGGCAGCTTGGGAAGAACCTTCACGAGCCTGCACGAAAAAGGTATTTCAAAAGAATCCCGACCGTACATCGTGGGGGGGCAAGTGGTCGCTGTTACACTGAATGTCCTGGTCGTGATACAAATCATTGCATACTGGGGAGAAACTAAGAAAGCACTAGCAAATAAAGAAGCAAATAAAAGCAAATAAAGAAAGAGTAAAGCGCGGCAGAAGATGTTTTACCGGGACTTTTTTTTATAAAAGCACCTTTCGTAAACCTCTTTAAAATTTCACGTTTATAAACCTGGGAGAGTAATTTTTATAAAACCAAGAAAATTGGCTGTTATTAAAAACAAGAAAATTGGTTTAAGTGTAATATAAAAAATATTAAAATGTACTGCGAACAACTGTTAATTTAAAGTTAGTTGCAGTAATGAAGTTTAAAGTAAACTTCACATTAATGTTACTGCAATTTTTATAATAATTTATTTCATCTTCTTTAACCGCGAATGTGAAGCAGCTGCTTATCAATTACACATTCATTTTAACTTTTATGTAAGTAAATTAAAATTTATCTTCTTCCCCAAGTGAGTTAACTGCTGTCAAAAATGCATATATGCATTTTTGTTAAATATTCCTATGTTTTAGTGATGAGTTGTTTATTATTGAATGGTCTACGGTGTCAAAAACAGTCAATTTAACGCGGCAAAGAAAGGCAGTGTACAAATACACGCCCATTCTTATTTCCTGTTCCTACTACCCCCTAAATTGTTGAGTGCCCTAGTCGCCTGCGATCGTATTCGATCATTGTTGCTGTTGGTAAGTGTCTCGAGCAAAGCATCACCATTCATGGATAAAATTATCTCCTTGTTACGGCCACATACGGACAGGTTTCGCAATGCCCTGCAAGCCTGCGCCTGAAGTTCTGAATTGCGCGAAGATGCGCACTTCAAAATGGGCTGCAAACCACCATCTTCACCTATTGAAACTTCGTTATCATCGTTGACAGCCAAGTTGGCCAAAGCTGCAACGGTTTCGATTTTTACAGCGTCTGGCGCGTTCGTAGTCAGGTGTATCAGTGGGGCGATCCCCCCTTTCTGGGCAATTGTCGCTTTATTATCTGAATTGACTCCTAAATTTGCCAGCGCTTTCGCCGCCTGCCTCTGTATGTGAGGGTTTGCCGTTTCCAAAAGCTCAATTAACATTTCAACTCCCCCTTCATTTGCCATTATAATCTGGTTTTCTGCGTTGACTGAAAGGTTCGCCAAGGCGTGCGCTGCTAACCGTTGGACTTCCTTGTCGCTTGACTGGACCAGAGGCAGGAGCAATTCAAGACCACCTAATTCTACAATTTGTTCCTGTCGATCAGGCTTGACCGCTTCATTTGCTAATTTTTCTGCCACCTCCCGCTGCAGCGTTGCGTCAGCTCCCTTCGCGTAGTGTATCAACTGCCTAAGTTGGGTCTGCAACGCCTTTGTAAAGTCGCTCCCATAGTCCCCCATAATTCAAGAATAAATATACGCGAAATTCAAAGGTAGGTTAATCGAAACGATACAATGAAACAACGTTTGCGTTCAAAATTTAAATATATTTTAAATGGTCTGTAGCAATAGAAACGTGCTTAACAATGTTTTCTCTTTTTCTCCTTCGTGTCTTTAAAATGTTTCTTTTTGTTTGTTAGACGTTTACTTTTCACACATGAATTATAATAATAACCGTTATTTTAATTAATGTTATTATATTCATTCTACTTCTTCTTTTGTTGGCCACCACCACCGCCGTCGTCGCTCTATTAGATGCTGTTGTTGTTATATGTTAAAATAATTATAATATAATATTAGAATAGGAAGGAGGAACACTTATTGCCACTTATATAGGCATGAGATTATATACTAATATATAACATAAACATAACATTATGAAGAATACTGTTGTTGACATTTCCTATTATTCGCCGGCTCAAATTGCGACAACAACAAGGAGGAAGACTCCTCCACTTCGCTTCGTCGCATCCTCCCTCCACCTTCCTTCCATTGGTATATTTGGTTTTAGAGTGAATGTAAACGAAACCGATATTAATTCATATTAATTCAGAATGTTAAAAAAGGGAAGCGGCGAGAGTAAGTAACTTTTGTGCTCAAGTGTTATCCACCAAACGAACATTATTAGCACTGCCGAGTCATTTGGTTGTACCCCGTACTGCCGCAGAGAGTGTGCCTCGAATTCGTGCCCGTTTAAGTAAGAGCTTTTCAGAACAATGACTCACAGGTTTTTGCTTACTGTATCCGTTCTATTTGTATATTTTTGCGCCGCTATGGCGGTCGATTGCGGGGATGGTTCGTCCTGCGAAGCCGAGGAAACCTGTTGCCCGAACGGGCACGGGAGTTATACGTGTTGTCCTACGCCCGGCGCCACGTGCTGTTCCGACCACATTCACTGTTGCCCAGCGAATTATCCAGTTTGCGACGTCGAAAAGAAAACCTGCAGAAACGAGAGAGGCGAAACAGCATCAGGCATAATAGGAGGGTTCGGCATTGACAGGCTGGAGAAATCGTGGTACTTTCACTACTAAGACCAACGCATGCTATTTTTCTACGAATTAATGTATTTTAATAAGAATTAAGATTTCTTTAGACATGTTTCGTCATCCGATTAATTGTTAATTAAAGGCCGTCTCATTTTTATTCAGTCTTCTCCGCAGCGGGCTCATCCGTCGTTTTCTCTGCGGCGGGTGCATCCGTCTTCTCCGCAGCCGCGTTCTTTTCTTCCGCTGCCTTTGCCGCCTTTTCTTCCTCCGCTTTTCGCTTTACCTCAAGCTCCTTCGCTTTCTGCTCTTGTAGAGCTTTTGCTTTTTCCTTCGCAGCTACCTCATCTGCTGCTTTTTTCTTTTCAGCCGCTTCGGCAGCCTTGGCGGCGTCTTCGGCCTTTTGCTTCTTAAATTTCTCGCGCCGGGCCTTTGCAAGCGCTGCTTCCCGTTTTTTTTTCGACTCTTGCTCTTCCTGATGCACCATTTCTTCGTGCGTCAGTCGCTTGCCCCCACCACGTTTCCCACCTTCCGCTAACCACTTTTTGACATCTGCTTTCTGTTTTTTTAGCATGGCTGCCGCTCGTTCCATCTCCTCCCGCTGTTTCGCTTTCTGGGCTTGGGCCTTTAGTCGCTTCTTCTCCTTTTGGGTAGCGACCTTTTGTTCGTATGCTTCTCGCTGCACCTCCAGCATTTCTTTCAGTTCTTGTTGCCGTTTGTCCCGCAATTTTTTCCGTCGGGCTTCCGTTTTCTTCCTGCGCGCTTCGTCTTGATGTTTTCTGAATTCGTACGGAATATTAGTGTTCTTTGAAGGTTCCCGCCGACGAAACAATTTAGTTTTTGATTTTCTGAACCTGGCGAATTTACCCTCCATGTTGGGCTTTTTGCTGGCTTGCAGCCATCCTTGTAATGTATTCGCAGGTTTTTCATACACTTCAAGCAGGCGTTTTTGGGCACTTCCGTTGCAAACATCGTTGATCAATTGAATAATGACTTCCACACTAGCCCTTGCTGCACGTAATTGATGCAGGGGCAATTTACGAACGCTCGATTCGCCGTACTTCAACGGCGTTATTCTGGCTTTTTTTGCTTTTTTGCCCTTCTTTGTTGGCGTAAAGCCTCCCCCAAACCCTACTTTACTAGGTGTTTTATTGTGCTCGGGTTGCAACTTCTTCTTAGACTCGGGTATCTCGATCAAGCTTTTCATGGCATCCGATAACGGTTCATATGCAGTAGTAGCTTCCCATGGCACCGATTCCAGAGTTGATGGATCTGTTGGTGTTATTTCTCTTTTGACAAGAGTCAAAACATGGCGTTGAATGGCATTTGCGACAATGAGGTCAACCATCTCCAACCCTATGCAAAAAGATTCTTTTAACCCAATTGTCCTGGGTACCTCAAACTTGTAACAGCACCTCGGTACGCCAGCCTTTTCCCAATATTTTGCATTTCCCATGCGCCTCTGCATGACTTTATTGTTCCTACCACTTTTGTACGCCTTCGCGCGCATGTACGACCCCAAAGCATCTATGCGCTCTTTGCTCGTTGGTAGTGAACGGAAGCCCTCCCCCATAGCGATCCCTCGCAGGCAGGAGATAAACTCGTCGAACGTAATAATTTGAGAGCCTCTGCGCGCCCCAAGGTCGGACGATCCGGCACCAAGATTCACGTTTGAATAATGAAAAATTGCCAACGCTTGCGTCTTTGTCACTTGCCAAGGAACTAAGGAAAAATCAGTCACAAAAATCATCCAGTCCGAAATAGTGAGGCCAGCCTGAAGTTTCATTAGCTCATCGAAGTCTATTGTATTTGTGCGTTGTGGCATAAAGTCTCTGCTATAGTTTCGAAAAATACGCTTCAATGGCACCAGCCACGAGCGAAACAATTTTTTGGACTGCCTGAGCCATTTCAGCTCATTCTCCCTTTCATGTTTAAACTCTTTGGCGTAGTTTAGGTTCGCAACCAAGCTATTCTTTTGCCTAGTATCAAAGTCCCCTTCGTGCAAGCTTGGTTTTGTGGTGCGACCATACAGAACAGTGGTTGTGTTCACACCAAATTGCTTTTCCTCTTTCTCTTTTCTACGAGCGGCGCGCCTGTGCTCTTGACGAATTAAGAACTCTTTCCTCATTCTTTTCCTTTGCTCTGCCCCCTTCAAGCGCTTCCGCTCTTCCTTGAGAACCTGCCTCTTCCGATAATCATCCAGGCGCTTTTTTGCAGCATCTATATCGCCTTGGACAGACTTTGCGGCCTTCTTTATCTTCAATTTTACCGTACGCTTTCCAATCTGAACTGTACTTTTTCTAGCAGCTGCTTTTTTCAACGCAAGCGCTTTGCGTTCTTCCCGACTCAAGTCTTCTTTCTGTGGCTTCTTTGACTCCTTCTTCTCTTCCTCAACCTCCTCTTCCTCACTGGATACATATTCTTCCGGGGAAGAGAGGTCTCCACCTTCTTCCTCGTCCAGAATATCAAACACACTTGATGCTCGCGATGAGGGGCGGGATGCATCCTCTTTCCTGCGTTGCTTGTCCAGTCGCCGCTTCTTTATTTTTCTCCGAACGGCCCGCTTGTACAGGTGCAGCGAAAATTGCTTAAATTCTGGAAACGTTATTTTTCCATTGTGGTCCATGTCCAGGGCCTTGAAAGTCTCATCGAAATGCTTGGGCTCCATCAAATGCTTTAAACGAGCGTTACCCCTCATCAGCGCCATGCATTCATCATCCATAGTAGCAGCATGTAGCAATTCCCGCCGCGTAATTGAACCATCGTTGTCCCGATCAATGAGCTGAAACAAGTGCTGCGCATGGTCCAGTCCTCTGCCATCACTTCGCGTGGCTTCTAAGTATTCTGCATCTTCGTCGAGCTCGTCATCAAAAAATTCATCTTCATCGCTGAACATTTCTTCTTCGTCGCTGAACTCGTCAAACGCCTCTTCCACACTTTCAAGGCGGCTCGACGATTTACGCATTGAACTGCTTCCCATGCTCCCCCCGGCGGGAGCATCCGATTCCTCGCTTTCGGGCACTATTTCAACGCCTTCTTCACCCCCGCACATGCGGCGCAGTGCTGCAATATTTCGATGCCTTCGGCCCCCGTTTATTTTTGCGTATTGGGAGTCTACAACTTTCAATAGTGGTAATAGCCTGTTGTTGAATTCTTCACCCTTCAGACTGACTAGTTTCGCGAGTGTTTCAATTATTAGCGTCCGCCTTATATGCGCAGGATCTAGATTCGAGCGGTTAGGAGACTTTGCTTGATCAGATATTTGCTTTGATTCGATGTGCATGAACATGGAAAGTGCCACCTTGCAAAAGCGCTCCATGTACTCCTGCATAGCATCCTCTTCGCCGAATTTCTTTGCCAAAATAAGAAACGGAACAGTAGCTACTCGCCCAAAGAGTGGGTCGTTCAAACAAATTTTTCCAATCAAATCCACCAGCAAAAGGCCATGGCGTAGCGTCAGCCTGGGGTGCTTTGCCAGCGTTATGAAGAAGTCAAAATCATGGTTGTTGTACCCGTATAAAGTGGCCTGTTTCACAATTGGTGGCACCATGACGCCCACGGGAACATGGGGCATTGCTTCTAACGTGAAGATGATGTTGCTTATAATAAATTCACGGGCGACTTCGTTTGCATGATTTTCGATGAGGGCAAAAATGAGAGTCTTGTATATGTACGGCGCGTAGGAATGCTCTGTATGACTGAAGCCATCCAATAAATGGAACAAGCATGTTAGTGCACCAATTTGCAAAGACAGCGAGGGATCTCGGGCCCCTTTCTTCAAAAGGGACAGTATCGTCTTTGGCAAATCTTTTCGTGTTCCGACTTCAACAGCTTCCGGCAACAACAGCCACAAATCTGTGACAAATGCTAGCGCAGTGCCACGGAGGTCCGGCGACATTTGGGGATCGGCACTTCGAATTGCGAGCGAAAGTAATTGGTTGATTACACCCCCTTGCACAATTGCTTCATTACTGCCACGATTAGCTGCCAACGGCCCTATAATGTCATGTATCAAAGACATGTAACTCAGCGGGCTTGGCATAGCACTTCGCAAGTGTGTATTGAACAATTCGCCCATTTTGGAACGGCTGAAAGCATCAATGAATGATGACACCCACTCTTTTGAATTTAAGTGCCGTTTCAAGCACGAAATAGCGGATAAAAGACCACTTTCCGGCCCTTCACTAGTAAACCAATCCCATGCCAAACCCCCGTGCTTCGTTAGCGACAATGCATTTCCAATGGTCGCCAAAAGTTGACACGCCCGTTGCGCAACTTGTGTATCGTGCGACAGGACGCCCGGTTGTAGAGCAGTTAATGTTGAGATGACAAGGATTGAGCCCTGGTCTTGACCTACGCCATGCCGGCGCCTCAAGGCCGTTTGGCCGCCTTTAATGTCTTGCAGCATAATGGTAGTAAAGTTGTCGTTAAAATCTAAGAGCACGCCGAACCAGTTTCTTACGGAGTCGTGGGACCCCTTTACGCCATGGATCAATATATGGCTTAAATACCGCTTGTTCGTGGTCAGCAGCGCAGCTGCTTGAGCCGGACGAATGTTCAACTGCTGCACCATGCTAGTAAGCAAGACCTCTATCAGGGACTCGCATTTACCCAGTGCCCGCCCAGGTGCATTTTCTATTACTTCTATTACAGGGGCTTTTATCCGGAGGGTCCCAAAGCTGCCCAGGCCGTGGGTTCGTGCTTTGCTCATTTCCCTATGGTCCGCTTTCGGCGACCGCATTTTTTCAGTGCGATTCATTGTGGCTTTTTGGTTGTTGATAGAGGCCTTTCCAGACACTTGCCGCCGCTTTAATCGCTCCATGACGTCTTCGTGCACCTTCAGCAAAGCAGTTGTATCGGCCGCTATCAGCAAGGACTTTTGGTCCGATTGTATTTCTATATTATATCGTTTAAGGACGGGGCTTAACAGGTTCCAGTTTTGCAGTCTAATCAACGGGCTGTTTACCTTCGTGTCGATCTGTTGCAATTTATCTGCATGCCCCATGCGACCAAGCACAACGGACAGCAACGCCCCAGATTCTATATCGGTCGCAGTTTTCTCGTCCACACGAACTAAACTCCCTTTCACCCTGCCTTGAGACGGGATGACAATTCCTTTCTCCAATAGGAAGGAGAAAAGGTTTCTAGAAATCTCCATTGTGACTCTATCTCTATAAATGGATTTCTATACGAACAGAAATATAAATATACTTTCCCAAAGGTAAATACTTGATCTTCTTTATCTTCTCATTCCTATTCTTTCAACTCTATTCATTTTGATTGTTAGTTCTCGATGTTAATGTTTCCTTTCGATAGATCACAGAAGTGAGGTTGGAGTAGTAAATAAACTGTGCTAAAAATAGAATAATATAATAAAAAAGAAAAGGAATAATAGATAGAGGCTAGATAGAGGCTTTATATATTTATTTCATACTTATCGTAGTAATAGGATACGAAAGAAGGATGCTAAATTTACTCAATGCTGTGTTTGTTTTTTGTTTTCGTTTTTTTATTTTTTTTATAGCTGTTCTTTTTTCGAGGTTCCATTAGTTGGTATACAGCATTGGAAAAGCGAATTTATTATCTCATAATAAATAATTAAAAACCAATATTTTTTAAAACAGGTAAATAGTGTTCAGTTTTTCTATTATAGCAGTAATTATTATATGATAATACGATTAATACTTTTGCATTGAACAAACTGTATAGAATTAAAAAAATTGTAACAGAATGAACATCGACTAAAAATAATTAAAAATTGTTGATATTTTCCCTTTAATATATATATATAAATAGTATTAAATAATATAGCAGACACGGCGACAATTTATTTTGATTTTATAGCTTCTGTAAGACAGACTTTTGAAGCCTGGGATCGAAAAAGGGAAGTTAAACGACAAAATGATGAGTTTGTCCTCCAGTAGTAATTTTGGACTACACGCCCTATTATTCCACAAGGGCACACCATCGATTTTTTCGTCCGTTACTTTGAGGATGAGTGCAGTGTGCGACTTGAGCCTCCTTCATAATGTGGATTTCTTCTCCAGCAGTTTTTAGTAAGTTATTAGCTTATTAAGGAAAAACAAGACATATTTGCTCAAATAATAAATGTTTTTTGTTCATTAGTAGCAGTATCTAAAGTTATGTGAATAAATACCCGAGGGATTGATTTGTCACGCCAATTCATTTTGCGACAATGAAGAGATATTTCGGTCATTTTCTTCGTCGTCGTTTGGTGTTGTGCCCGATGCCTTTTTTTCCTTCGGTGGTCGAACCCATACAAAAAAATCATCTCTGGACAATAAATTAAATTCTTTTTCAACAGTATTCACTCGGCAGAACACTCGGTTTAGTAAGCGTCGTATTTTTTTCTTTTCAGTGTCTATGAATTTTTGCAGAGCGTTCAAGTCCTTGTTCCCTTTCACTCTCAGGTTTTCAATTTCTCGGAGAATGGTCCGTGTGGTGAATTCTCCCGGTATTTGAAGGGAGTTGCTTCCTTTCCTGAGCATATCATCGAATCTGTTCTTAGCGGTAGAACTATGGGATGCCTTGTAAAACAGAGAGACGGCCATTTTATTATATTCAAACCGTTCTGCGCAGTATTTTATTGCAAAGGAATAAAATAAATCGGGGCTGTAGGTATCGCTCATTTCCAAAAAATCTGTCCTAAACTCTTCTGTCTCTATCATGTACTGTAAAACACCTTTTGGCGCGGCTATCGTTAAATTTTCCCGCACTTGGTTATCATGCTTCAAGACTCTCAAAAATTCAGTGCTTGGTATCCTGTCACCACTGCAATTCCCCTTGCCTTGTTTTGCTACCATTGGGAAGAGAGTGTTAGTGACATAGTTTAAACACAGGCCAATTGTCGCGATGTCATCCAACGCTTTGTTAAATGTGTTGAACGTGGGATTTGGACTTTCGTAAACTCCGGCATACGCCGTGTGTGCTTCCATAGATTTTTCACAAAGCTCCAAGTTTTTTAAGAAATCAAGTAAGTAGGAATCCTGTGACAATTGCAGCACTAAGAACGCGGGCGACAGCGGCGACATTGATAAACCTACCCGAAATTGTGAAACCATCGGTTGGTCGTCAAGAGCACCACTTTCCCGTCCATTGCCATCGTCCAGTGCATTGGATAATATGTGAGATCGCTTCGCTCCCAAAATAAACTCTTCAACAGAAATCATGCCCTTGATCCCCACATCAAACGGTTTAAAAGACATTTGATCATGCAGGAAACAATCTAAATCTGCAAATAGAGGCACTTGAAGAAACATTTGCTTGTTGGTTTCAGATTCACCGTAGAAGGCCTTGATATCGTGAAGAGAGAGAGAGCCATTGTTGCTAGGATCAATGCTTTCAAATATTTTGACGCAAACCAGAATTTGATGGCTCAGCGTCATCAGCTTATCCGCATCAAGGGTTTGGTCTTCCGCATCTGACACCATGATCAAGAGTTTCTTGATCGCCCTTGGGTTTAGCAGAAGTTTCAGACTGTGCTCTTGCTGCAAAAGACGGCGGATTTTATTTCGACTTGACACAGCTTTAATAAATGCATGGACCCCAACTCGTGTGGAAAAATCCTGCATATTATTTTTCACTTCCGCTCCATGCTGTGATTTCCCTTGCTCTAGCTGTAATATTGAGTCCATGACAGATCGGAGAAGCCCTAGCTTTCTAGTGAATATTAATACCTCACTGAACGAAGCCGTATTCAAATGGTTAGGGTTTGCAGACACCAAAAAGCTTTCCCTGTACGATCCATCTAGAAGGCCTGCGAGATCTGGGTGAGTCTTCAGCAGGAAAATAACATCATTTCCTTTTTTTTCCTGCAGGGTATCCATAAATTTTTGCCTAATTATTCGCCCGTCAACGGGTCCCAGACGGTCAAATACGGCTCGGAGGCCTGCAGTTTTTCTTGAAAACCGTATTAGCTCGTCCAGAGCAATATGGTTTCCTTCGTTCACATCCCACAAAGCAACCTCGACTTCATCAGGATTTGCCAGCGAAGACAAGTCCTGCTCTTTCAGCAAGAGAAGCCGCACATCGTCCATTGTTACACGGTGTAAAAAATCTCGCTTGAGTATCCGACCTTTTTCATCACGTGGCATTAGTTCAAAAATGCGACGGGCGACACCAACCTTGCGAGCAAAACATAGCAACTCTCCCATGGAGACGCCAAAACTAGGTTTCTTTACGTGCAATTCAAACCATGCGGTTTCAAACGTAGAAGAATTCGTGAACTCTTTCAGTTCTGGTTGGCGGTATAAAAGCTTTTTGACTTCTGGCCGCTTAAGTCCATGTAACAGTTCCGACTTTGACAAGTACCCGTCGCCATTTTTATCAATAGCTTTAAACAACGATAGTGTGTCATCCAATTTTTGGCGGAACTCGAGAAATTCTTCTAAACTCACAGAACCATCTCCGTCGGCATCCATGGTCTCAAAGGCATCTCTGTATATTTCCGGGGAAGCCAAAGGGCGCAACTCGGGCACCTTGTTGACGAGCGCAATGACAGCCTTGTTATGCATTAACCCAGACAAAATTTCACCCGAAGACAGTTCACCGTCATTATCAACATCTAATAGCGAGAAAACACGCCGAACGGCGCGATACTTTTTACTCCTGTTTTGGGATGGTGTCAAAAGTCGTTCTACTTCTGTCGCAACTTTCAAATCATGATTCCTGGTCTGTATGGTTTCCTGGAGACGGCTGATTTCGGCGTCCCTTTCACGCATTAAACTTTCTAATTCTTCGATTTTCACTTCCCTCCTTCGACTGTTGTTCACCGCTTCCTTAAAGTGGCTACTGTGATAAACTATGTACTCCAGGACATGTTCCTCCCGGGTGAAGTAATTTTCAAACTCTTTCCCCGACGATACTAAAGCGCCGGGAAGGAAATAATAGTACGGGATCGGATGGGGTTTCTTTCTCATCTGCTCGCGTTCTAGATACTGCTCTTTGCTTCCATCCATGAACTTTACATCATACGTTCCGTCGGTGTTAATGCGCACAATGTATCCCTCGTATGGCTTTTCCCATCCTTTTAAATGCACAATCACCCCATCTCCAAACTTTAGAGAACTTTTTTTGTTCTTTTCTTTCTCTTTGTCCCCCAATTGAATCTGGTCTCTTCGCACATGCTTCTTATCTCCTGTCCTAAATGTTACCAAGTATGTCCCGTCATTGTAACGATTGGAAATTGTTGCTTTAAAAAATGTTTCATTTTTTCTTAGCTGAACGACTACATCTTCACCCTTGTTTAACGTTTCCCGTTCGCTTCCAGGTCTACTGGACCAATGATACTCCTGTAGTCGTGTCCATATTTTTGCAAACCTGTTGGTCCACAGTGGCGCGCTTAATCCGTCCGCTTGGCCGTTTAGTTTCAGGTCCAGATTTTCAATATACAATGCAAGGGCCTCGTAATACAAGGTTTCGTCTGCTTTCCACTCATTTTCCCATCTTTCACGCTTCTT
>LT642185.1:0-31822 GCA_900128585.1 Stramenopiles sp. TOSAG23-3 | reverse complement strand
CAGAAGCAGCAGCAGCTCTCTCATCTTATACCTTGATATAATATTATTAATTAATTAATAATAATCAAAATATATTACTTTTTAACTATATGTTCATTAAATGTGTATATACAAATGTGAACAACAAAATGTTTTCATTGCATTTAAGCATACACGAAGGCCAAAAATGGAATGGACGAGGAAACGGGAAGGTTGTGTTTTTGTGTACATATTTGAAACTGGGCTTAGGAGAAACTGTGATGGCGGAGACGGAGCAAGGCACGGAAGCGCAAAAGCATGCAGCGGCGCCCCCGAAGACTCAAAAGCGCAGGCGAGAGGAAAATGATAAGCACATTGCGGAACTTTTTCATCTTTTGGACATCGACCGCTCAGGTGGGATTTCCCTCCGTGAGTTGGTGACCGGACTGTCTGGCCCAAAAGTCGTTGAAATGATACAGAAATTTGAGCCTTTGAAATTTCTTCTCCACCCAGCGGAAGTAGAAGAAACATTCAAAAAGATGGACGTTGGCGAACACGAGTCCTCCTCAGAGGACGAAGAAGAGGGAAATCAGCACAAGAAAATTGACATGGACGGCATGATATCGTTTTACGAATTCCGCCAATTTTGCATGAACGTGATACACAACTATGCGCAACTTCACAGAAAAACGGACGTGTCGATAGAACGTGCGATAGAAATATTAAAAATCGACCCTGTGGGAAGGGGAGAACATGTCATAGAGGAGCTCACGTCTTGGATCATGGCAAACCCGAGCACGCAGAAGTTTTTTCTAAAACAAAAAGTCCCGGAGGATATTTTGCATGAGGTCATACGCCAGGCACAATTTCATGAAGTTTCCGCGGGGGAGTTCGTTTTTGAACAGGGCGATTTAGGGCCCCACTACTACGTCATAATGAAAGGCTGCGTGGAAATCTTTGTTCGCAGCCCAAAGGACCAGGATTTAGAAATGTCGATGCACGAGCTCGGGGAACACCGGAACGCAATGGAACTAAAGCACACGGGGCGGTTGGGGATGCAGGTGCGGGAACTGTACGAGGGAGATGGTTTTGGGGAAATTGCGCTTTTGAGCACAATCGGGACTCGGCGCACCGCGAGCGTAATTGTGCCAGAGAAATGGCAAGAGCACATAGAAGGCCTCCCGCGGCCTCGGAAACACAATGGTGAGCCGACGCTGTTTTTTACACTGACTCGCTCCGTTTACCAGCGGCTCTTCAAGGCCCAAAACACTTCGTCTGACATTTCAGAGAAAGTACAAGTTCTAATGGATTCGTTCATGTTCAGCTGGTGGCCTAGGTCGCAAATTGTCCAGTTCGCTATCAACTGCGAAATCGTAAGAATTAAGAAACACGAATACTTTCTCAGGAGTGGGCAAGAAGCAGAGCACATGTACCTGATAGCCAGTGGTGAGGTCAAAGAATTACAGCCTATTTACATGAGGGGGGCGGCTGCGAAACCAGGCTTTCAGCGTCCCTGGCCCGGGAATGGTCGGAGGCAGCAACCCGCCGGCATGAGAAATCGTCGGCGCGTCACATCCTCTGAGCGCCGGGTGATTTTTCCATGGGACTGGGAGGTGTTGAAAACAAAGATTAAGCCTTCCGATACGTCTTGGCAAATGGAAAAAATGAACGTTGGGGTTGGGCTAAAGGGAACGTTTGATCTAGTAGGCCAGCTGCCCATGGTCAAGAAGGTACCGTATTACCTGAAAGATGTGAAGGCCTTGACAAACGTCGTCGCAATAAAAATTTGCATGCGTAATTTTTACCACTTTCTCATGCACACTGGCCTGAGTTCAGCCAGTGCCGTTGCAAGCCATATTTCCAGCTACGGCGTCAAGGGCAAAGGCAACCAAAAGTCGCTCTTGCACCACATGGATTCGTTGTCCAACGCGCTGGAACCGCAAGAGTACGCCCTCAACACCTTGGAATACTTGAAAGCCACAACAGAGAGGTTCGACGAATTCCGAATTCAAAGGGTCAAGGCGGCAGTTGACAGCGACGGGCTCATTACACCGTGCACCAAAGAAATGCAGCGAAGGCACAACCGGTGTGGGAGATGCGGGAAATTGCACCACTCCTTCGGTGAACTTGACTTATTTGGCAAGCACGTTTGCCCGTTGATGAACATGGACGTTAAAAAAAAAGGCAGCAAACCCGTGGCTACCAAGAAGGGCGTTGCTCGGCCGACAGTGCGAACAATCAATTGGAAGAAGCGTTCGCCGGGGGCCCCATCGTACAGTCGAACGAAAACAGAATCGCGGACAGAGAAGCGGCAATGGGCTGGAAAGCAAGGTTCCGTGGACAGGTTTGCCTATTTTCTTGATAAAATGTCCACATCAGCGCCTGCGAAGACGAATGCCCCTTCCCCGAAAGCAGGCGTCACAGTGGGAGGATCGCGGTCCTTGTCGAAATATGAACGAGAGCAATTAGAGTTGGAAAAGCTGGATGTGCATAATATCGCAGAAAATACCCGTGTAAGGCAGTCATTTGGCATAAATAACAACAAACGTATGTTAGTTTTGAAAACAAAAACCGACAGGTTGCGGCGCAAACCAAAGCGCCCGCCACTATCAGTGCGTGTGCATTGTATACCGTCCGGGAGCGTTGCATCTCCAAGGGCAATGCGGGCTATAAAACTACGAAGCATGGTGGAACACGGTACGCTTGATGATGTCCAGGCTATTCTCTTGAAGAGGCAAGTGACGCACTACATTATGCCAAAAGACGTGACATTTAATAACAACCATTTTATGGACGAAGAAGAAGAAGACTTTCATCACGACCACGGCTACACCTGAGGCTTAAGAACTGAACTGTGTGCGTGTATTGCCATTGCGTAAAAAGAATGTACAAATACGACTATAGAATGCGAAACGAAATTAAAAAATCAAAATTAAACCATCAAGATAGGACTAGAGGGATGGAATTGATATAAAATGATAGTCTTAAAGCATACTATATAAATTGTTTTTTAGAATGTCTTAGGTAGGATACCACAGGTTAAGGATTAACGATAAGGACATTGATGAGGCTCTTTTTCTGGCAAAAAAGGCCTCGCACCAGTGGTGCCCCCCCCCGCCCCGCCCTGGACCGTGCACTACCTGACTATTTCTCCAAGTGAGATGGTCTGTGTTCCGAAGAGGGTGGCCAATAAGACGGCGGGCAACGTTCACCCCCTACTTTTTCCCTGGCAGGATTCCTTTGTCCAGTCGCATAAAGTCTTCATCAATTTCAAAGTCCTTTGAAAATTTTTGCCTATCGAAGTACCGCTGGGTTACGACAGCCTTGGAGGGAATCTTCAACACTTGCATGCAATGCATTCGATCTTTCGTAATCAAGGTCCTCGTCAGCGCAAACCTTTGCTTTCCATCAATGCACGTTTCTTCCACAATCCTGGGGCCCTCTACCTTCTTCACGGTAATTTTGAACTCGCGCCCGCTTTTCCTGGTCTCTACGTGTTCCTTACCAAATGCAAACTCGCTAGTTCTATTTGCCATTCGGGACTTCCGGCTGACCTTGTAGTCCTCCCCGTTAATATCAATTATGTGAAATGTAGCGTATTGCTTTTCAGCTTTCATGGCAGCTTCGCAGGCTATTTCGGTCACCCCCATCGTTTTTAAATACGCTTCTAACGTTTCCGAACTGCCTGAATCTAGCTTCCATGCTCCATCAAAATCTGGAATGTCTACGGTTGCCGATTCCGGCGGTTTGATGCTCTCTAACGACGAAGAGGCGGCACCGACAAAGACACTTGCTGGTTTTCCCCAATAAATAGGCGCGTTCCTCTTCCTACTATTGGTTTTCGACTTTTTACTTTTTGAGCTGAAATATTAAAAAATTGATGTTAGTAAGCGATCCTTGGGCGTGGGCAGGTTCTCAACCCCTGAGTTTGCAGAGCGGGAGAGGGGGTCCGCAGCGGTAGCCAAGGACGGAAAACGGCACTACGAATGCTTTGCGAACAGGGGGGCGGCGGGAGGAGGGTGGACACTTACTTCTTCCCCTTTGGGGCTGGGCGCTTGGAGGATGGCATAGTTTCCACCTGTGGGCACCACGGCAACACGACGTTTTCTTTCAACAATAGGATTAAAAAAACATACGTTGTGCCTGTAAGTTTAAAACTGTGACCTAACTGACCCACGTCGTTCATGGTACAAGACGATAATCGATCGTCTAAATCGCATCTATATATTTACTTTTAATTTATTTTGATTATTTATTCCATTTTTTTTATTATTATTGTCGTCCTCGCCGCCGCCGCCACCGCCGCCATTCCTTCTGTTTTCCTATGGTATTTCTATGTTATTGAAATAAATAATATTAATTTTAATACTCTCTACTTGATCAATTTCTTTCTTTTTTTTCTTTTTTGTTTCTTGTGTATTCTATGCTATTTCTATATAAATTAATTTTTAATGGCTCTTATTATTCCAACAACAATCTACACTACTACCGTACTACTACGAATTCTTTTTTATTTTTTATTTATAATTATATAAATATATTATTTTTTAGCGAAATCCAACAACATGGTTTTCTTCCTTATCTTTATGTTATTACTTTTTATACCCACCTCTCGAAACTAAAATGAAGAAATAATCTATAACTAAATAACAAATAGAATCACAATAGGGTATTCATATGGTATAATACAGTAGGGGAGAGTTCTAAGAAGAACTGTACTGTATTCCATTTATTATAGTCTACTACCAATACATCCCATCATAGAACTACAAATATATAAAATACCTACTAATAAGACACAGACCAGACACACACATACACACACATAGCATAGCATATACAAGCCAAGCCATACGAATAATACGCGTAAATATAGTTAATAAATAAAAAAATATTAATTAAAAAAAGCCTCGCTTTTTCTTTCATTGCTTGCTTCTTTCTGCTGGAGGAAGTACGGTATTATATTAAACAGAGGGCAGGTTTTTTATATAAAACAATAAAACAATTTAATATAGGGAATTGAGATTTTTATTTTCTCTATTTCTTTCTTGAGAATTGAAACGAGACTACTGATGGACCATTAATTAATATTAACATAGAAATAGTAAGGAATACTTTCAAGAAAAAAGCAAAATAAAGAAAATTAAATTCCTTTTTTGTCCAATTTAACTATTTTAAGTACGTATATTCGTCGACTAGATTATCTACATTCATACTATTATAATCGAAACTTAAGTATAGTAGATTGAATTCAAGTATCGGAGACGGCAATTTAAATAGGTTGGAATTGCTGTTTTATTTCAGATCAAGAAAAGCTTTTCATGTAGGCGTAGGCTCCCATCCCATTTTTGCCGCGCTACTATTTACTTCCTATATTCCTTCCTTCTTCTTCCTTCCAGAAGGAATAAAAAAATTAGAATCCAGTAAAATTCTCGTTTTTATGCTGTTTTTATGTTATTTCCGTATTCAAAATTAATTCAAATCAGAGCATAAATGAGTATTTCAAATAGGTAGAATACTATAACAAGTATACACAAATCATATTCTAATATTGTAGTAAGAATTCAAGAGTGAGTGGTCTTTAAAATCGTATCCTATATTAAGGCTAAATATACAATTACTTTTCTTATATATAATTATCTATATAATTGTTACTTCTATTTAAAATAATGTGCCTTAATTAATTAACTTCGTTCTTTTCTATTCCATCTACTTGATGCTGTAATTAGCTTATCTATCATATCATCTTTTTCTAGACTTTTTTATTTTAAATACAGGTAAATAGCATTTCCTTTATAATTAATACCTCCTTCCTTTCTTCCCTCTTCTTCTTCTTCTTCTTCTTTCTTCTTAAAAAATGATAAAAAAATAAAAGATTTTTTTTTTTTCATCATTTCTTTTTAATAATTTCAAAAGAATTGGTATTACATAGGCACAACATAGAATAATTGTTCAACAATTCTTCCATTCTTCTTCATATTATTTATTTTTTTACTTCTTCTTCTTCTATCTCACTCCTCGCTCCTCCATCTAATAATATCATCATTTTATTAAAATTCCTTCCATCCATTATCCATTCTAGAGTTGAAACGATAAAGGCGCACGTGAATACGCGAACAGAAACGAACTCAACAACATAAACGAAATTGCACGCAGAATCCTGGCTGTTTATTGAAAACTTTAAATATTTTCTGTTAAAAAACAAAGAGAACAACTACGTATATACAACATACCGCTGTTTCGCTACCATGAAAATCGAGGAAGTCAAATCCACTACGAAAACGCAGCGTATCTACGCCCACACCCACATCAAAGGCCTTGGGCTGGACGATGAAGGTGCAGCCATTCCTGTTGCTTCTGGCCTGGTCGGACAGGAGCGTGCGCGTGAGGCTGCCGGTGTCGTCGTTGAGCTCATCCGCAGCAAAAAGATGGCCGGCCGCGCCTTGCTGTTGGCCGGCGTTCCCGGCTCGGGGAAAACGGCCCTTGCGTTAGGCGTGGCCCAGGAGCTGGGGCCCAAAGTCCCGTTCTGCCCAATGGTTGGGAGTGAAGTGTATAGTTCAGAAGTCAAAAAGACGGAAATCCTCATGGAAAACTTCCGACGCGCCATTGGATTGCGCATCAAGGAGACCAAGGAAGTTTACGAGGGGGAAATTACCGAGCTGACCCCGGCAGAGACCGAAAGCGCCACTGGCGGCTACGGGAAGACCGTGTCTCACGTTATTATTGGTTTGAAGACCACCAAAGGGACCAAGCAGCTCAAGTTGGACCCGTCCATTTACGATGGCCTGCAGAAAGAAAAGTGCTCCGTTGGTGATGTGATTTACATAGAGGCCAACAACGGGGGGGTCAAGCGCGTTGGTCGCTCGGACGCGTACGCCACCGAGTTTGACCTCGAGGCCGAGGAGTACGTTCCCCTGCCCAAGGGCGAAGTGCACAAGAAGAAGGAGGTAGTTCAAGACGTCACCTTGCACGACTTGGACATGGCAAATGCCAGGCCGCAAGGCGGTCAGGACATCATGTCCGTCATGGGCGCTCTCACCAAGCACAAGAAAACCGAGGTTACCGAAAAGCTACGGGCCGAAATCAACAAGGTAGTCAACGGCTACATTGACCAAGGCGTTGCCGAACTGGTTCCAGGTGTTTTGTTTATCGATGAAGTGCACATGCTTGATATTGAATGCTTCACGTACCTGAACCGGGCCTTGGAGAGCACGTTGGCGCCAATTGTTATCTTTGCCACAAACAGGGGGGTCTGCACAATCCGTGGGACGGAGGTCCTCGCGCCGCACGGCGTCCCCGTCGATCTTCTCGACCGCATGCTCATCATTCGCACGATGCCTTACTCGGTAGAAGAAATGGTAAAAATTTTGTCCATCCGTGCCGCCACCGAGAGCCTTACCCTGGACGAGGAAGCGTTGGCCCGCCTCGGAGAGATCGGCAACCGTACCACGCTCCGTTATGCCAACCAGATGTTGACCCCGGCCAGAATCTTGGCCCAGACGAACGGGAAAGACAACATCTCACTGGACGATGTAGAAGAAATCGACGAGTTGTTTTATGATGCGAAAGCCTCCGCAAAGATCTTAGCAGAACAAGAAGCTCTGTACTTGCAATAAACTGGTGGCAAAACATCAATCATGTGAGGTGTGCGTTGTAAGATCTCCCACGGACGGGAAAAATGGAATCGCACCGCTAATGCTCACTGAGACGCGATTGTTGTCCAAGAATTTTTGCGAGTAAAGAACAGAAAAGTCTTAATTTATTCATACGAACTTACCCTTTTTTTAAATTTGCTAAAATCAGTAAGATGATGCTTGCGTTTTTATATGATACTCCGTGTGTTTATTTATCATAAATGCATTAGGTATTTTACTCATAAAATAGTTTTCCGTTTCACTCCCTTCTTCCTCGACATGGGGACAGGGTCTCTCCTGTCACCAGCTCAGTTGGCGATTGCTTGTGACGAAGTTTCCAGTCAAATGGTCGAACCACTTTAATTTCACTCCGCAGCGGAACCATGTCCAAAAAAGTAAGCGCAAACCTCATTCCATCAAGCAAACTGAATTGTACGGTCAGGTTGTGCGCTTTGGCTTCTGGCGATTCCACTTTTCCAAGGCCAAAGTGTGCCACCAGCTCGCTTTGGCCGAGGAAAGCAGCAGTGTTGGTAATTTCCCTGTACACGGGAATGCTATCCTCGATTCGAAGGTGCAAAAACACTTTCGCACCAATCGACACACGCCCGCAAATTTCATGCACTCGGACTCGAAGAAAATCGTTGAAATCTCCGCCTTCGTTCTTGTACAGAACCAGGGGAGCCCCATGGTTTACAATCAAAATATCTAGATCTCCATCCTTATCGTAGTCGAGACTCATTGCTCCACGATTCTCTTCGGTAGACGCAATCCCATAAAACTCCGCTTCGTCCTTCATTGCGAAATTCTCCTCCACGCCCAGATTTACGTACAATTTTAATTTTTGGTTGACAGCAAAATCGTCGTCTGTAGTCTCCGGGTCGTCCATGCCATTTCCATTCAGCGCGTCCAGGTCCCCGTCATTGTCGAAATCAAAGAAAAAAGCCCCCCACCCCCAACCGGACTGCCGCACTCCGGCATGGTCTGTGACGTCCTCGAACTTACGGGACCCTTCCAGGTTTTTATAAAGATGGTTACCTTGAAAGTTTAAGATCATCCCTGCTGTCGTGGCTACAGCGTTTAAATTCTTTAGCTCTTGTTGGTTTATGGACGTGCTTGTGAACAGTACATCTGGCCAGCCGTCCATATCCCAATCTCCTACCGTGCATCCCATGCTATTGTCCAACACATCCGAAATAAGGTCGAAATGCGATTTAACGAAATGCGATTTCCCGTTTCCAGCGTTCCAATAAATGGCGCTTTGCCCGAAGTCTCCGCTTATGATAAGATCCGGGAAACCGTCCCTGTCAAGGTCGCTAAACTTTGCGCTGAATTGAAACGAGCCGACAAGCGGGAAGTTTTGAAAATGCATTATGCTGTCCGTGTTGAATAGCTCGCCGCTCTGGTAGTCCTGCCACCCTATCCACTTTTCGGTGCCATCCCTCATGTTTTGAATTACTTCGACAATCTTCTGTTTCGTTTGGGACCACTGGGAGTCGATTCTATCGTCCAGTTGTTTTGCTCGCCGACACAGCGACCGCAATTGCTTCCGAATGTCTTTCTTTGATGATCTGAGCCATTTCAACTGGTCCACGGCATGGAGCAAGAACGTCTCCGACCTTACCCACGATGTCGTTAAGGTTACGTCAAACAAATTCCCAACATTTTTTACACGGTTGTCGTGGTTGGAGCACGGGTCTTCGGGGTATTCGTTGGTCACGTGGTGGTTTGATTTGTGAGTGTAGAACGACAACTCAAAATGGCACCCTTCAGTGCTGTCCGAGTTGCACTTCAGCCCGACCGCCAGCGGGGACTGTTGACGTTGGTTTATCTCTACCGTGAGGGTGACTTTTGTGCCTGGCTTTGTTCGTGTCATGTACCGTTTTCGCGTTGGGGTTGGCTGGTAATCGGCATAAATGTCCATTGTTCCAAGCCGGTCACTACCAAGCAGAATGCATTCGATCGTTACGAACCGATCGTTTTGGTTGGCATTTAACAGTTTGTACGGGAGATTGAAAAATCGGTATTGTCCGATATCTCCACTATTGCGCGTGAAGTTCATATGTCCAAAAATGTATTTCGCGTGCAAAAAATTGTGTATCACAGCCTTGAGCCGATGCCGAGTAACGTGCTCTTTCTCGCGCTTCTGAAAAGGTTCGTCTAACGCGCTCATAGTCCTGTGCAGCGCCTTTCTGTCGATTGGCTCGCACATGGATATCATATATGCATTCCGAGGAGCATTTATTGAGGGCTGCAGGTTGGCGTCGGCCGTAAAATCGAAAAAGCCTTCTCCATTATTGTTCAAAAAGAATCTTGAGTTCGTGGCGATATTTTGAGTATCTGATGCTAACCCCTCGGAATCTTTATCTAACAACGGGAGCCACTCCGTGGTGATGATATCGAGGTAACCGTCTCCATTAGTATCCGCGCAATCCAGCGAAAAACCGGCAGTTTTGCCGTTACCACTGCCATGTTTTGTATTTGCTAATCCCATGGCATTGCTGTTTTCGATGAAAGAAGATCCATTGACAGAAACAAACAAATAAAATTGTTTTTCCCCCAACGTAGAAATGTACACATCGTCGTAGCCGTCATTATTCACGTCTACAAACATGCAGCCGTTACCACCGCGATAATTTAAGCCTGGGAAATATTCCGGGGTCAAGTTTTTAAACATTCCGTCTTTTTGGTTTACGTACAATATAGGAGGCCCGTGGAGTCTCGGAAATAAGATATCGGGGAAGTCATCGTTATTAACGTCACCGACACAAGCGCCTCCACTAAGCGTCTCCTCCATGCAAAACGTTCCCTTCGACCAACGATTCAAGCTGCCATCCCAAGAATCAAACAAACAGTTCGGAGACGTCTTAACTTCACACTGCTTTTCGCCCCCTATCCCAACTTCTCTTGTAGCATCAACAAAATGAGTTTTTCGAGGAATTGTGTTCTCTCTCCCTGGCCCACCGCGGACCATGCAAAGGGTCGGAGCACCAGCGGAAACATCACGAAACCCAAAACAAAGTTCACCGAAAAGGACAAAACAAATCAATCGGTCAACGCGCATGGTCACTCTCCATACCAGTCCTCGCGAACACAAACCCATTGTTGCCTTATCCGAAGAGATGAACACATATAATGTTTGGGGGAAATGAAACACTGGTAACGTTACAATGTCATAATGTTCACATTTTATCTATTCTCTCATCATATATTATAATAAACTTTTAAAAAAACAAAACAACAGAACAACAAAACTATTGTTGTATTGTTGTTGTTGTGGTGATGTTGGCTATTTTATATATTATTCTCCATTATTCTTTTTAGTTCGGTACGTACAGGTTGTACCAGGTATTAATACCAGGTACATATTGCATGCTGTACCGGTAGTAGTATTAATAGGAGGTAAAAATTATTATATTTATTATTTATTATTGATAGAACATAGACAGACTAGAAAAACAGAGATCCTCTTCTTCTATAAAAACGAACTGCAACTCTTCTTCGCCGGTGGTACTTTACGACGAGGATACTAGTAGTAGCAGCAGCAACATCACCACCATCTTCTCTTTCTTTCTTTCTTTCTTACTTTATTTCTTGCTTTTTTTTGCTGCTGCTACTATATATTTTATTATTATCACATCATCATCATCATCATCATCATTATTTCCTTCTTTGCGCTTCTTCTTTTTTAGGCGAAAGCTGTACGTTGTTCAGCCTTGAATTCCGGGATAAACGCCCCGCTTCATGACATTAACTTTCTCAGACAAAAGTAACATGGCGATTTTTCTCACTATAGAGGTGTAATGTTGGAGTGGAGGATTGCAGGGAATCCAATTGTGATGGGCAACAACGTGGGGAAAGTCCTCTCTGGGCACCAAGTGCGGCAGTTATCGTACGTTCAACTTGCAGAGTATGCCGAACTCTGCACGGTCCAAAGTTATGTGCTAAGAATGATTGTGGACCATCAAATTAGTGGCGGTCTTGCGTTACAGCTGAACGATTCTGCCCTTTTAGAATTAGTAGGATCCTCAGAATTAAAGCGTTTGCGACTGACAGCCGCCCTAGAACGGCTGAAAACCTCCATAAAATGCGCGGTTTTGGCCACGCCACCTTCGCTTGGAAAATTTAGCAAATACCACGTCGTCCTAGAACGTTCCAGTGGAAAGTACATAGCTAGCCCTGAACATTTGCGTGCAGACCTCACGCCTGTAAATTTGTTGTCAAAAATAAAAGAAACGTTGCCGCCGGAGCAACCACTTTTGGACACCGAAAGCAGTAGTTTAGATGTACTAAAAGCCAAGTATGGGTGGAAGCGGTGTCCTTTGAGCCACGCGTCCATAGCGGGCAACGCGAAAGACGTTGCGGAATTAATACGCCTAGGAGAAGACATTGGTATGGTCGACGGTAATGGATATACTGCTTTACACTATGCCGGCAAGGAGAACGACAATGAAACAATTGTAGATACCATTTTAAACGCACCGCACGGTTCGGGATTATTGAACAGCCACGGCCTCTCAGACGGTGCGACGCCTCTCATTAGAGCCGCAATTAACGGCTGTCCCCGGGTGCTCCAACGACTGCTCCATCGCGGCGCCGACGTCGAGCTTAGGGATAAAAATGGCGACACTGCGCTGAAGTGTGCCATTAAGGCTAAGAACAGACACGAATGTGCGAAAATCTTGAAGGGTGCTGGCGCAAGGTACCTCACTGTCATGGAACCAGCGAGAAGCGGGGACTTAAAAGGAGTTTCGAATTTCTTGAGAAACGATGCGTTGCGCAACATGAATTTGAACATGGTGGACTGCCATAAAAAGACTGCCTTAATGTACGCTTGTGAATTCGACCAACCAAAAACTGTCGAGTTCCTCTTAAAACACGGGGCAAACTTTCATATGAAAGACTGTACAAAAAAGACTGCGGCTAAATATGCATCTGAAAATGGTAACTTTGCATGCCTGCAGTTGATTAAAGACGCAAAGTTCGACAGTAGATGGACCGGCCAAACGGCAGGGGGAGCGTCCCCGAAGAAGTCACCTTCTCGGACTTCGCCTTACAAAACATTCCTGTGTAAATAAAAATTAAAGAGACTTATGATTATGATACTGATATGGTCAGAATTATCTTTTTTTGAGAACAAGAAGAAAATTGGCTGTTATTAAAAACATATTTGAAGTTAGTATTGGATTTAAAATGAGAGTCTTAAAACATACTATATATTTTGTTTTTTTAAAAACAAGAACTTAAATAACAGCCAAGCCAATTTTAAGTATAATTAAATTTAGCGTCCTCATACCCTAATCCTAATTTGGTTCTGTAAGTGATTAAAATTAATGTACTGCGAAAATAAATACAACTCGAACAGTGTAAGCGTAATGAGAAAATCAAAATTTTTAGAGTTGCAACGCAGAAATTATTTCAAGCCTTCGCCTCATCAACACCGGCAGGGCCTTGGGGGAAAAACGCGCCTGGTGCTGCCGGGGTGGCAGGTGGGGCGGGAGGCGGCTGTGGAGGCCTCATGCTGACGTTTAAAGGCTGGGATGTTGCGCTCCTGCTGGAGCTGGGCCGGTAGAGTTTATCGTACTGTGCCCGGTGCACAGCTTTGTCGAGCATGTGCAACAGCTCACTTCTCATGTTTCCGACCATGTCCCTGGCCTCATTCCTGACAATGCTGCACGACCGGTTTAACATTTGCTGAAGTTCACTGATGGTAGCAGTGTACTCTGCCCTATGGGCATCGACCCGTTCCACCGCTGCGCGAATGCGCGAAGCACCATCCTCCAGACGAGTGCGCAAGCTGCTGTTGCCCTCGCTGACGGACATTTTTAAAATGCTCAGTTCTTTTCTGAGTGCTTTCACATCCCGCGCCAACTCCCACGGTTGCGTGCCCGTGGAAGCCCCCATGGACGCGCTCGGGTTCCCGTTCGCAATCAAATTTCCTTTCTCGTCTACTCCCGCCGGCCCATTGGTGGACCTCATTGCCAACCTCATTTGCAACTGTTGCTTATCCATCTTGTACATGCTATTCTCTAACTTGTCGAATTTCTCGCGCAGAGCTTTCAGTCCATTTTCCAGAGGTGCCACACCGCTCGAGTACAGGTTTTTCAACTCTTCCATCGATTCCGGGATAACCTCTAAACGGGCATGCACGGTGTCCCTGTGCGCGCCAAACTCAGAGCGTAGCAATACCAATTCCGACCGCAACCCATTGATCACTTTCTTGAACTCAGTGCGGTCCTCTTCACGCTTCTCGGCCTCGCTCTCTTTCAATTTTTTCAGCTCTTTCTGGCCCGTTTCCTTAACTTTTCGGATTTCTTTCTTCATTTCCCTTCGAATAGCCGAGAACTCCGACTGGAGGAATTCCAGCGTCTTCTGGGTCTCCTCCTCCAAAGATACCTGTTCCTCCGCGCCTTGCTCCAGGGCGTTCACAGCCCCGACCAGCGCTTCCATGGTTGGGCGTATGTGCGTCGCTTGTCGCTGCACCGCCTCGTGGACTTCCAAGAGCCGCTCTTCCAACTCTACGCGGCGTTCCCTCTCCGCCTGCAAGCTCACACTCCCCCCTAAGTAATGAAAGTGAGTCTTGTGTTTCTTCCTAGATTTGTTCCTGGTACTACTGGTTACGCTATCGCTGACGCTTTGTCGACTCTGGGCGCTTGAGTGAAGTCTCCCCCGCGGGCTCGCCCGTTTATTGGTACTCAAACGGCTCATGGAGAGCCCTGACATGGACGATCTTACAATACTCCCCTTCGGTTGAACAACCCCCCTCTCAATTATGGGGCTCATCGGTTCGCTCCCCATCGGAAAGTCCGATTCCTCCAAAATATCAAGTGCGTTACTATTCCCAATGCTAGGCCGTAAAAGGGACTCCGTGGCTGCTTCTACTGCTAGCCTGGACTTGGTGTTCGCATCTTTTGCTCTAGACGTGGCTTTCGACCTCGCTTGAAGCGATTCTTCCTCCAACCCTATCAACGCATCTACGCTCAGCGTGTATATTGGCCCGTCGGCACCCCCCTTACTCTTTGCTTTCCCTTTCTTCTTTTTCTTCTTGACGACCCCACCTTTCTTCCCCCCTCTCAGCGTCGACTTCCCATTACCCTTTTGGGCCTTTGCCTTCGTGCCCCCTTTGACTTTCTTCTTCATTCCTTTTCAAATGCCGTAGTAGCAGAAACAACTCACGTCTCAGAACTTCCCGTGGCAAAAAGAACAACAAATACCATGTCTTCCATCCAACATTCAAATTGTAGAAGTCTTTCCATCTTGCATTCATTCATTTTGTTTCTCCACAAGGGGGGTAACAAAAAGTAAATAAATAATAATAATTTTTTAAAAAAATTATGATGATAAAATATGATGATGATCGATTTTAATTAATTATTTAATATTTATTAAATACGTGTTTTACCGTATAAGTTTATTATTTATGTATCTTATTATTATATTATATATATGTATTATACATTAATATTGATTTCCTTCAATTGATTTTATAACTGCCGCCGTCGTCTTCTTCTTCTTCTCTCTTCTTCTTCTTCTTCTTCTTCTTCTTCTCTCTTCTTTTTTCTTCTTCTTCTTCTTCTTCTCTCTTCTTCTTCTTCTTCTTCTTCTTCTTCTTCTCTCTTCTTCTTCTTCTTCTTCTTCTTCTTCTTCTTCTTCTTTTGTTTGTTCTTCTTCTTTTTTTATTTATAAAAAATATTTTTTTATGTTTTTTTTCCATTATTGTTCTTCTTCTCTTTCTTTCTTCTTTCTTCTTCATATTATTTATCTAAGAGAGAGTAGTTGGATACTATATGGGAGGTCAATTTTGTTTTGTACTTAAAATGACCACCCCCGTATTCTAATAATATAATATGTATCTAATAATAAATAATAACATATTATTATCAAAACCTCTTTTTCTTTTCAATAATATCATCATCTCATCTTTTCTTTCTTCTTCTTCTTTCTATTCTTCTTCTCTCATTTTTTTGAGTTTTTGTTTGTTGTTATTTATTTATTTATTATTAATAATATTATAGTAGAGTAGTTCTTGTTTTGTGGCAAATCTTGTTGTACAACAAAAAAAACAAATGATGATACTGAAAATAGTAAATGAACCAATCACCAGAAGAAGTAGATGGATTCTGGATTCAATATAAAAGAACTCAAACGTACTGTTTATCTGTTTGTTCTATTGTGTTTTCTGTCTTTGATTTTCTTCACTTCTTCTTCCTTCCGTTGACATAAATCATCATCATGCCGTTACCGCCAGGTTGGAGAAAGAAAGAGAGTAAGTCCAGGAAGGGGGTGTTCTATTACATAAGCCCGGAAGGGAAAACTCAATGGGAAAAGCCGACTGATTCCACCAAACGTAGCCGGGATGATGCCGGGGACAGTTCGCGCGATACAAAGCGGTCGAAGTCCGAGGAGAAAGTCCATGTATACCATTTGTTACGAAAGCACAAAGGTTCTAGAAGGCCGTCGTCGTGGAGGGAGGAAAAGATCAGCAAAACGAAGGAAGAGGCCTTGGAAGAAGTAAAAGCGTACAGGGAGACCATTTTGGGGGAGATCGGGGGCGATGAAAGCAAATTAAGGGATGTGTTTGGAAAGTATGCCTCCACCGAAAGCGACTGCAGTTCGCACAAAAGAAACGGAGACCTTGGGCCGTTCGGCCGCGGGAAAATGCAGCCAGAATTTGAGAAGGCATCCTTCGCCCTGGAAGTTGGGAAGATGAGCGACGTCCCCGTTTCTACGGCGTCTGGCATTCATATAATATACCGTTTTGCATGAGAGTTGCTCGACAACGTGCTGGTGGACGCTTAGTAGTTTGGATAGTAAACAAAATAGTAGTGAGATTAGTACTTCGATAAAGTTATTCCCCGTCACACGTCACATGAAGGTGCAAAATCAGGCAGACAGGCGAATATTAAATCAATCATCGGTTGTTCCGGACAATGTCGAACGAGTGAATCTCCTCCTCCTCTGGAACAATAATTTCCGGCGGTCCATGACTCCAGTCCAGCTCCATCCCAAAATGCTCACCAAACCTGGTCCCGACATTCATGCCCACTTCTTCCAAGAGAGACCCCCCCTTCCCCCTATGGCCGCCAGGTACAAGTCTGTCCAACGTCGTCACCGTACGACCCTCGATTCCGCACGGCACAATCCTTTGAAAATCGTTGAGGTCAGGGTTCACGTTTATGGAAAACCCGTGCATCGTAACCCACTTCGAAGCGGACAACCCGATCGCGGCTATTTTCGAGTCACCAACCCATACCCCTGTTCCAGCATCATCCCGCTCCGCGGTTAGCGTGTAGTCGGCAAGTGTGTCGATGATCACCTGCTCAATGCCCCGTAGAAACCAGTGCAGGTCTTTCTTGTGGTACTCTAAATCAAAAATTGGATACCCCACCAGCTGCCCTGGCCCGTGCCACGTTACCTCGCCCCCGCGCTCCACCCTGATAATATCAATACCCTGTTCAGCAGCATGGTCAAACCGTAGATTGTCGAGGGTCGATCGTCTGCCAAGCGTAAAGATGGACGGGTGTTGAACTAGCAGCAACGTGTCCTGCGAAGCGGCATTCCCCCGGTCAAAAGCAATCTCCTGCAACCGGCGCTGCCACGCCAATGCCCTACGGTACGGCACAAACCCTCTGCAAAAGTGTATAGCTAACTTTCTTCCCATTATTGTCACTATGTGCCCGCCACTCTTTATCGCGCGTGTGAGATGATCTTCGCATGGAAAATTGCCTTCATCGACATGTGATGTTTGACAATAGTTATTTCCATATTTGTGTCCTGTTTTGTATTTATTATTATCAAAAAAAGAAGCAATAAAATAATTATTTTAATAATAATAATAATAATAATAATAATAAATAAATATAATAATATAATTAATAATTATTATCTATACTACTGCTGCTGCTGGTATTATATAATACCAGTATATTATTATATAAAAAAAAAATATTTTTATTAAATACTCTACTACTCCAACTACACATACACAACACAACCACACAATTAATTAAAAAAATATAATAATAATAATAAATAATAGAAAGAAGAAAAAAAAGATGATAGATCAGAGGAGAAGAAGAAGACCGACCACCTGCGTGAAAATGATGTCCTGCGGCCCGCCAGCAGCATGTTTATAATTATTATATTATTTTTTAAAAGATGAACCATTTCTCTCCTTTTTTATTTATGCAAGGACGCACGCATTGCCAATGACCTGCCTCCATTTCGATTCGACGGCGCCGGACCAGTGGTTCAAACCATCACTCGCCACGGAATGCAGATTCAAGGTCGTCACCTTTTGCCCCTTCATTTTATCCAGTTCCTCATGCTTGACACGAAAATCAGGATGCTGGAGGAAAAAATCCAGCAATGCGTCGAGGGAGACAACCAGGTCGTTCTCGTTGGTACTTGCTACAAAGTTAATTTTAACCTCCTTCCATTGCTTCAATCGGCGAATGTTTCCAGACAGCTTATTTACGCGGTTTTCGGTCGTATGACTGCGCACCCTCAGGTCTTCGGTAGAAACAATTCCCACGGCGGAAAAATTGTCGGCTCCAGCAACGTGCTTGGTCATTTCCATCGTTCCACCAAACGAATCTCTCAGCCTTGTACTGACATCCTTGCCCTGTTGGCTTTTGCAGAAACAAAACAAACAGAAACAAACCAAAGCGGCAGCTGCTATGGCAAGGTAGGTGACATATCCAAGGTCGTCCCGGCACCCCGTTTGCAACGCTTTCCCCGACACGGTCAAATTCTGCTTACGAAGAGCGATTACGTCGAATTCCTCCGTGACAGCAACCTTCCCCTCCGGGCACACCTTGCAGCGGCTCATCCCTGCAATGTTTGCGTACTTGTCTCCAGTGCACTCTTCGCAAAATTTTCCTGCGTTGCCTTGGAACGCCAATCCCTTGGGGCAGTTGCTGCACTCCCCGGGGCTTGAGCCGTACTTCCCACTCGGGCACACGACGCACGCGGCTGTCTCGGTCGTGGCACCAGTTTTAGATCGTCGGGCCGTCTGACCCAACGGGCACCCATTCGGGCAGGCCGACGATTCCGAAACCTGGCCCTTTGACGTGCCGTACTTGCCGCTGCTGCAAACATTCGGGCACGCCGAGCTTACTAATTTCGCCTCTTCGTTGCATATGCACACGGCGTTCGACGAGCAGTACCCCCAGTTGTTCTTGCCCCCGTTGAACTTCAGCTTGTTCGTGCCAGGTAGAAAATAGCAACCAGTTGGGATATGCCCCTTATCGTGCTGGTTGTCGTCCTCCGCCGTGTGGCTGCTGTACCCGGCAAACTGAGCAGCACGCGTGCATTCTTCCAATGATTGCACCTGGAGACTGCACGATCCGAACTCTTTCTTTTCATACGCCATTGTATACTTTCCAGAAGAGCAACCTGGGCAACCGTTCGTCTGCATTGGCAACACCCCGGTACCAAACCGCCCAGCAGGGCAAAGGTTGTTGCACGCCAGGGACTTACAAACGCAAGCATTGCTTTCATTGCTGCGTAGCATCCCAATCGTGCTGTTCCTTCCCGTTTTCCCCGCGGGGCACGAACTTGGGCACGCCTCCGCTTCGGACGATTTACCAGTGGCGGAGCCAAACTTTCCGACTGGGCACAGGCCGCTGCAAGCTTCTTCAACGGTCCTCCCACCGGAACCATCGCAAAGGCACTTAAGGCCGTCCGCGCAGTCGCCATTGTTGTTCCCAGCACCGTTGAACTTCAGCTCGCTGCCATCTAGGTAACAGCCGGTCGGGTAATCAGAGCTACCGGACATCCCGTCAAAAACGGCAGTAGTGTCTGACAAGCCCAGGATGACTGCGACTCTACCGCACTCTTGCTTTGTGGAGAACGCGTTGTGGCATTTTCCAGACACTCTCAAAGTGTACTGTGCTCCGTACCTTCCTGCCTGACACTTCCCCGGGCAACCGGATAGTTCCGTCGATGCCTTCGATAGATTCCCGTACGTGCCCGAAGGGCAAAATACAACCTTTCCACCACCGGGGCAATAACTTCCCCTTGGGCACACTGTCGTGCAGGCGCTTGCCTCGCTCGATTGCCCAGTTAGTGACCCGTACGTGCCACTTGGGCAGCTCGTGCAAGCTTCCTGGCGACTGACTTTCGCTGCACCGGATCCGTACGTAGAATTCGGGCACTCGTTAGGGCACGCCGCTGCCAATGCTGAGTTTCCACTGTTGGACGACTGGCCCGCGAACTTTCCGCTAGGGCAATCGTTTGGGCACGCATTTGCCTCGCTGGCCTGGGACGCGACGGCGCCCCATTTTCCCGCCGGGCATGGAACACGATTGCTCCCCCCACTGCAGAAGAACCCGATAGGGCACGGAGAACATGCGGCGCTTGCAGTCGTCTGTCCCGCCGCGGTCCCATACGTGCTTGCCCCACAACTGTACAGGCAAGCCTCACTCTCGACAGACTTTCCCGTCACATTTCCGTACTTCCCTGAGGGACATTTCGTGGCGGCCCCCCCGCTGCCTCCACAGTAGTACCCCGCAGAGCAGTTTGCAACCGAATACGAGCAGTCCCCCTTCCCTATCCCGAACTTCCCCGCGCTGCAAGCAACGCACTCGCCACTTCCGGAATCCCACCGTTTTCCGACGCTGCAAGGGATTGTGACTTCGGTTGTCTTATCGTTCTCGTCGCCAGGTCCGAACCAGTCGCTCAAATAAACTGTTCCGTCGTCCACGTCGACCATGGAAAGGTTTGCCCCCTGCCACCCCAGGGTATTCCCTCCAGCTTCTCCCAAAATCGTGTAGACGCCGCCGGCCAAGCAGATCTCTTTGGATCCTACCGAGCCGTAAAACTGGTCGTGCGTTTCCCCCTTTTTCTTTACCCCCCAGTACACGTCGATGGCGTTGCCAGATCCCTTCAGCACGGTTACGTTAACGTTTGCACTTTCGCAAGAAGAAGCGCCCGCGTGCGAAAGGGAGAACGCCCACAAAAGGAGGCACAGAAACTGAACGGGAAAGAACGCCATGGTCGGTCGGTCGGTCGGTCGGTGTGTATGTGTATGCCTGTGGTGACGAGAGGGTTGGTTTCTATCACAAAACGAATGTCAGAAATATCCTTCTTCCAATTGAAGTTTTTGTGTTCTGGTTGTTTTTAATTAGTATTGAAATTAAAAGGCTGCCTACACTTTCTTTCCCTGATCATCATTTTTGTCGTGCGTCGTCGTTATTAATTTACGAATAACTTTTTTTTATATGAAAGAAATAGACTAATAATAATAAAATAAAAAAATAAATAATAAAAAATAATAACGTTTTTTGGTTTGTTTATATTTTAATACAATAGGATACATACTTATTATACTTATATTTATTAAATACCTATATAGTTTAAACACTGAGATACTCTCTGATATCTGCTAGTCGTCTTCTATTCATATATTATCCCAGAATTTTATATATTAATAATACATAATCACAGCATATATCCACTGCATTGGTGGAGTTAGAATCATAACGAAATTTTGGATTTTTTTTTTTAATTTTTTTTTTTATTTCTTTCTTCTTCTAATAATTATTCTTCTTGCTTTTTTTAATTTTTTATATTATTGTTTGTTGTACACCACCACCACCACCACCACCATCCCTCCTGTATTTAAACACGAGGACGTCGCTTTAAATTTATTATGAATAAATGTTGAGATGATAATTATGATAGAATTGTTGTTGCTTTTTATATGTAATATTATATTTAAATAATACTAAGGATCCCCGTAGGCGTCCGTCTGCCCATTTGTCGATACACTCAATACTCGCATCTCTATGGGGTGCCATTGCTGCAAAGATGGGGGGGGTGAGGATGATACCAACATGAAAAGGAAAGACAATTTTAGATGGGCTGAAATCTCAAAATGTCTGAACACTGGGGACCTCCTGTTCCTAAAGGTGGCGGATTTCGAAGAGAACTTTGATCAAGTTGAATCAAAGGAAGAGAAAATTGCAGAGTACTGGAACTACGTAGCGATGGTCGTAAAGCAAGACGTCGTGAAGACGGGCAAAAACTCCGATAAAGAGGTGTTCAAGCTCTTAGAGCTTAACCAAGCCGCTGGCAGCCCTCGATTCGGGCACGTCCAGTTGGTCGACCCCGAGGTTCGCTTGTTCCAGCGATCCGCGGGTCGTCACGGCGAGCTTGCGTACGAGGAGGCCGCGGTGCGCTCGCTGGGAAACGCGTACGTGGGCGCAAAGCGTAACCGAACGTATGCCCACCTTCGGGAGCTCCTTTTGCCCCTTGGGCCTACAAACGAGGGGGGAACGTTCGCCGTCGGCCATCAAGTGGCCTCCAAGTCGCTTTGCGGGGGCGCCCTCATGGTGGAGGCGTATGACGCATTGGGGATACATATGTTGGGAGACACTGCCAGCATCGTCGAGGAAGAGTACAATGCAGACTCTTTCGCAAGCGACGACATTCATTTTGACGACATGGTTTGGTTAGAGCCCCTGGTGCACATAGACTTAGACGCCGACGTCGAAAAATCGTGGGAAGAGCTGTACGTGGAACTTACGAGCGATTCGGGAGTGGGCAAAGAAGGGGATGAAAAGAACGGGGATGCCTTAGCTTTCGAGATAGAACAGCCGTTCGACGCCAACCTTGTGTACGCTCTGTTAGCATCCCAAGAAGAACTCTTGAAAACGGTAGAGGAGGAGAGCGACCTTCACGCCAGGCGGAAAGCATACGAGCGCTCGATTGAGTTACACAACTTGATCATCGCGTACCAGAAGTACTACGAGTTCGACCATCTCGATACGGAAGCAATCGAAGCGAGGAAAAAGCAAGTTTTCACGTTGAGGAAGAAAAACATAGAGTTGTTCATGAACGACGATGAAAAGTTTCGAAGGAAGAGTCTTGTTGAATTGAACAGGGAGGCATCGAGGAACCCATTGGCAGGTTTGGATTTGAAGAAAATCCGACGGAAATCCATGAAGGCGGTTTCCAGAAGCCTTAGCAGGACTGGTAGTAGCTTGAAACAATTGATTTCAAGGGGCTCTAGCAAAGATACCCTTGCCGGTCTGGGCGAAGCGGGCACGATGAACCCGTTACTGGAGTCTGGTGGTTCAGGGGGGAGAATGTTGGAAGTCAAAGAAGAGCTAAGCGACGATGAAGAAGAAAAGGAGGATGAAGAAGTTGTACAAGTCGATGAAAATTCATTGGTCATTTAGACATGTATTTTATATAACAAATTTATTATTATATCTCTACGATGATATATGGATAATAGGTAATAATAGGATGACTCTCCCTTAATTTCAGAGATGTTCGCTTCATTCACAATGCTGTACTACCCTTCTTTTCGTATATTATTTTATTTATTAGGGTTTAAGATGTCTAGAAAAATTAATAGAAGAATTAGAATCTTCTTCTTCTTTCTTCTCAAAATAATTTTTATTTAACCTGTGACCTTTCATGCTATTTGATGTTTATTTATTGAAGAATACCTTGGTATATGTACATGTAATAACATCAGAGAGTTAATTTGATAAATTAGGATGAAAGCAGGGAGTTAGTGTTGCACAAAATAACATTGAATAACAGGTAAACTGACGGAAAAACTTATTATTTTAACCAAAAAAGTTCTATTTTATTTTCACTCTACCAATTTATATAGGAGGAAGTTATTACAAGTATACTATTCTTCATTTTTGCTTCTATATTCTATAGTCTAAATAGCTTTTCTTCTTCTTTTCTATATTTTATATATTTTCAATTCTATTTACTACTAGTCCTATGTACATATTAATACCATCGGTATTATCAAAGGTAAATAAAAAGAGAAGATTTATATTTATTTGAATTTGAATGTCATTTTTTATTTTATTTTTGAAAAAGGAGGTAGTCCATTCTTGTTTAAATAACATAGACACAGTATACTGTGATAGATAGTAAAAAGAACAACAAAAACAAAATTGAAGAAGAAGAAGAAGAAGAAGAAGAAGAAGAAGAGGAGAGTGTTGTTGTTGTTAGTAGTTATGTGATTATAATTTAGAAATAATAATTAAGTTAAAGAAGAAAAGAAGTTACCCCTCCTATGTGTTTACATAGTATATATGTAAACAGAAGAAAACATAGAAGAGATTATTTTCTACTCTTATCCAAATTCAACGTAGCATTGTTTCATTTAGGCTAGTTGGGCATTTAACTATCGTTTGGTTTGATTTTTTTTCGTTTGATTGTTTCTCAGAAAAAAAGAGCAAGCAGCAAAGCAGCAGCAGCATGGGGAAACTAACGTTTGCGGTCATTTCGTGTACTGGGGAAGACCCAGAGTTCCCGGCGGCGGAGTTGAACATTCACTCGCCGACCACAAAAGGGTGGCTGTCGCCGAGGTTCTGCGAGTTTCCGCAGGAAGTTATCTTGAGCTTCAAAGGCAAAAAAGTGCGCGTTCAGCAGGTGCAGTTTCTCTCGCACCAGTCGAAAATTGCGACCAAGCTGGAGCTATACGTAGGGAAAGCGGACTCGCTGCCCGAGTGCTCGTTCAAACGGTTGGGGTACATGTCCTTGGACAACAACGAGCGAAGTGGGCACAGGGCCAGGGAACTCAAGTCCGTCTACGTCGACTCGCAATGCACCTTTCTCAAGGTACGACTTCACAAGTGCTACATCAATAAGTACAATCTGTACAACCAAGTCGGCCTGATCGCCATCAACGTGTTGGGGGAGGCCGACCACGCCCTGGGCTTGGACGGGCCGACGACCCGGCTCCCGAAAGCCCTCGGGGGGCAAGACTTGCCGGATCACATGAGCCAAAAGTCGGTTCTTGCCTTGGATGACCTGGCGTTTGACATGAACTTTGATGACGTCACCGCGCAAAAGATCCGTGAAGTGAACCTCGCAAAGCAATACTGCGTTGCCCAAGAAAACTACGAGCAGGCAAAATCGCTGAAAGCGGTCGAGCAGCAGCTGAAAGTCATTGGCGTGCAGCTGGCGAAAATGGTCACCCAGAAGCGCGCTGCCGTCCAGCGCGAAGACTACGACGTAGCGCAGTCGCTCAAAGGGGAGATCGACCGCCTGAGGATGGGCATCGAAGATCGGTTGCAGAGAATCCCCGCCTTCCACGAGTACTTGCGGAAGGCCCAAGCCGCTGGTGGGGCGGGGGCCGGCCCTCCGCCGCGCGGCTCCGGGATAGCGGCGTCGTCGCCAGCCAATGCCCGCAGGCCAATGGAGCCCATCTACAACAATGCCACCGGCAACGGGGGGTCGCCAAACAAGTACCCCCAGGGTTTTCAGGGTGGGCAACAGGTGGTCATGCCAACGCCGTTGCAGAACCGACGTGCGAACGAGGTGCAACGGGACGACCGACCGATCGGCGGCGGCAGCAATGGACCGAGCGCACAGGTTCACAACGTTCATGCGCAGTCGCCACCACCGAAGCGGCCATCCCCCCAGCAGCCAATTCAACAGCGCAGGCCAAAGCCCGCGCAGGAGGCCCCGCAGGCGAAACCCGCCGACCCGAACGCGCCACCGCCCGGGAAAGATTTAATTGCCCGGTCTCCGGTGAAGGGCGCCACTCGCCCGCCGGCCCAACGCCCCAAAGAAAGGTCTCCCCGCTCCATGGGGCCTGGCGGAGCGAGTGCTGCCGGGATGTCCGAGCAGCCGCCCAAGGCGGCCCCGCGCTCTGGGCCCCACCCCCTCAGCGGTGTGTCGGGGGCGGACAACTTGCCAGACCCTGAGCCCATGTCCGCGGCAGCCACGAAAGACGCGGACGACTTAATTCGTCTGTTTGGAGAGTACGTTGCCTCCTGCTTGTACAGCAAGACATGGGCCCTTCGCGAGGCTGCCATGAACAAAGTCAATTTGGACCTTGAGAAGCACGCCCGCGAGCAAGGAGACATGGGAATTTTTGCTGCCATCGCGCATATGCTTAACATGTTTGCGAGGGACAAGGTCTCTCAGGTCTTCCTCGCCGCCCTTAGCATCTTGCAAAGGACCCTAACGGTCTGCCACGACCTGCGTAGGGGCGAAGTTACCTCCATGCTCGGGATGTTTACGCCTGCGTTGGTTGAAAAAGTTGGTGATTCAAACCCTCGCGTCCGGCAGGAGTCTGCGTCCACGCTTATGGTAATGGCGCAGGCCCCATGCCTAGGCCCCCCGTACGTTTCGTCCATGGTATTGCGGAAACCGAAGAAGTCGCAGATGACTTCTAAAAAGCCTGTAGTTGCCAGGTTGAGTTTGATTCGCAGCCTTGTAATGGCGTATGGTCTCGGGCCAACGTCGGGGATAAGCCTTGATGCGGTTATGGAACACATCAAGGTCTCCAACGGGTTTGCCCACGGAAACAACGAAGTTCGCGTTGCCGCAAAAGAGCTGTGCGTTGCGCTGTACCAAGCCTGCGGAGACCAAATAGAGCCGTATCTTGGCGGACTGAGAGAAAAACAATTAGAGGAGTATAGGGCAGCTTTTGCCGCTGCGGGCGGCGCGCCGCCTGGAAAATCGAAGGCAAAGAACGACAACCGCCAGAGGAAACAGCAGAAACGGCGAGAACAGATCCGAGAGATGGAGAACGTGAACCGGGAAGCAGCTACGGCCCTTGGTGGCGGAGGCGGGAACGTGGCCAATTCACCCGTTAGAGGTTCGCCGGGGCAAGTTCGAGTGACCGGGCCCGACGGGCGAGACATTAACATCAATATTAATGTAACCACGTCGCCTTCGAACGCTGGGGGAAATAGTAAGATGCGAAACAACGAAATGTCCGTTGGCCAGGACGAAAGCGAAGAGGCTGATCTTGACCCTTTCACTTGCCAATTCTGCAACCGGTACGACCCCAATTTTACGGACGATTTATTAGATATGCACTACTGGAAAGAGTGCCCTGTTTTGACAAGCTGCCGCCTCTGTGGGCAAGTCGTAGAGATCATGTGCTTGCACGAGCATATGACGACCGAGTGCGAGCACCGGGATAAGTTTAAGAAGGATAACGCAGGAAAGTTGAAGCAAATGGAGAGGTGCTGTCCACTGTGCCAAGTTGTAGTCAAACCCGCAGGAGAGGCTGGCTGGAGACGGCACTTGTTGAGTGGAGTGGGGTGCCCTGGGAATCCAAGAACGAAACATTTGCAAGGCAAGTAAACGCGATAGAGAATGTCTCCCTCGTTGGTCTCAATAAAATTTCTGTTTTCAATTTACAAAGTAAGAAATATCATACTTACGTTAAGTTTAGGATTAAAAACAAGAAAATTGGCTGTTATTTAAAACGTTAGGGTATGAGGACGCTAAATTTAGTTACTTATAAATAACAGCCAATTTTCTTGTTTTTTAACGTATATATTGTGTACAGTCTATGTAAGAGCTCTTCCTACCATACGTCTTACAAATACCTTGAGCTTTTAAGAATTCTTATTACCTTTTAATGCGTTTATGTTAATGTGAGTTGTCTAAAGCACACCTCTCTTCATTTCAGGGCAACAATTTCAACGAACCTGTAATTTTATCGATGCTCTCGTCGTCAGCTGGTCCCAAAGTCGCGCACGTCAACGTACCGCTTTCGACTTGCGTCTTCCCAGCATCGTGCACCTTATAGACGGGTATGCGTTGGGCATTTGCCTGCCTGCACAAGGCTGTCAATTGGTTTGCACTGGGCACTTGCAAGATGATAGTCGGCTCGCCTTGCGCTTGCCATTGCTGCAAGTCTCCACGAAGCGTCCGGTTGTGCTGATGCAGAAGTGCTCGGTAATTTCCAAGCGTCGCATGGCAGCACTGTGCAGCTATTTTTCCAGGTGACATTGCCAAATCTTGTCTGACCAAAATCACCATCTTTTTCTTCACCCTCGAATTGATAATGTTTGACGCGGCATGGTCGCCTAAGCTCAACAAACAGTTCACGATACTGTCGGCATCGGTCTCGTATTTGTTGTTTACCAACATTTGCACCGCCACTCGCACTAAATGCGCTGGGTACCCAAGCCCTAGTTTCATAAAATTTGCTGTTTGATTCTCGACCAACTCTGCCCCGGACAACACGGCCACGGAAGGCTTATAAGAGGCCGATTCAGAGGTATCAACAATAGGTGCTAGCGGTTCCGGCCTTCCCGTTTTCCTGTACCTTCCAAAATCGGACGATACCTGATTGAGCATAGTAATGATCAACTGCAACTGCTTCTCTTCAGGGATGACGTCAAACGTGGGAATGTGCACGAAGAGGCTATGGTGCTCGTTGGCATCCCCCAGGAAGGTCTTGTTCTCCGCGCAGTATTGCAGACTTTTGAAGTACACATGGTTGCACAAAAATCGACCCGGGTCATCCGAGACACAAAAATACCTGTCTTGATTTAAATCCCGGACAAGTTTCCGGGTGTCCACGGAGGTCCGGAAAGCACCGTACCCGAACGAGGGGTCTATTTTTTTGTTGCGCACTTGCAGTCCGCGCTGGTCGGGAATTCTAAAATCGTCGCAGTTGTAGGCCTGCTGCTCTATGTGTATTTTCGTTGCGCCGCCGTGCACGCCAAGGTGAAGGTGTAGGATCACAAACCGATGATCAGAATATGTCCCCAACGACGACGCTTTGGCCTGTATATGCTCTAGCTCAGAGTCTACCCCAACTTTTGACACTTCTAGGACCGATGCATTGCTCAATTTCCAAGTAACCGTGCTGGTAACGTGCTCTAACTTTTTCAAGCCCTCGACGAGACGAGTGCTTGGATTCGACGTGACTTTCCCAAACGGCCCAAAGCCAGTAACAGACACCAAAAATTTCCGCTCCGGTTTTTCTACAACAGCCGCCATAATACACACACTATATACCAATATCGCCGTGTTTTCTAATTTTTTGTTCTCAGGTGGTCCTTAAACCTTTCCTGCTCTATGTATAGACGACTTCTAGTTCACCAATATCCGAATAATTCAAATGAGATAGATACCACCTCACTCTTTACTGTTGATCTATTCTGTACCATTTATTTCTGACCGCGACCAAATGGTGTGTGGTAAATTCATTTCATCACATACAATCATCGGCCATCAAAATTTTTCTTCTTCTCTTTTTTTTTCTTTTATTTTTTTTTCTTCTTCTTCTTCCTTTTCTTCTTCTTCTTCTTCTTCTTCTCTTCTTCCCTTCCTCTCTGCTCTGGCCACCACAGAGGAGCGAGAAGAGATTACTATTCTACCAAGTATAAAATAATAATAAAACTACTAATAATAAAACAAACGTGCAAAATTCAAATATTCGATAATCAAAAGCTAAACAAACATTTACATATAGAAAAATATAACGAAATGAAACAGAATAGTTAATTCTTGAGTTCCATTACGATGTCGTTAAATTGCTATCTTTGCATTTGAATCGTTGGTGTCTACACTGTATGCGCGAATACCGTTAGGCGTGGGTCCCAGTAAGTAAAAGGCAGGCAACCATGTCGGTATTCCTGGCTGCGAGTATGTACGTAGTCGGTGGTGCGACGGGGACTCTGTGCTCTCAGCTTGCGGTGTACATGGGCGTAGGGGATCCAAAGACAGGGCTGGTCCTGTTTTTTTTCTATTTTGGGTGGTTACTTAGCAGTTGGTTTGTACGGCCAAAGGGTGGGGGTAAGGAAGACGCTGCCGCAGTGGTGCCACTCACGGCGAAGCAACTCTATTACATTGGCCTGTTTGCCACCCTCAGGCTTGCCGGGACTGCACTTTCCATTATTGCCATAGACTACGCCGGAAGTTCTATCTTTCAGCTTGTGTACAGTAGTGTCCCCTTATTTGCCGCGATGGCGGGAAAACTTTTCTTTGGTAGAAACATAAACAAACAGCAAACCCTGTCCCTCGTGGTCATCGTTGCTGGTCTGTACGCGTCAACGCTCGGTGCGGAAAGTGCAAGCCGGCCTTTGCCGGCCAAAGGCCAGAGCGAAGGGGCCGACGCACTGACGTCTTCTGCGTCTGTAGGAGCCGGTTCTATTGCCCTCGGTGTCGTTTGCTCATTAATGTGTGCTGTTTCACAGGCGCTGACGGGCGCGCTGACCGAAATGTTTATCAGCAACCATGCGTACGTCCAAGTCCACGACGTAAAAAGCAAGCGGCTGTTGCCCCCGCCGCCGATGAATCAGTTCATATTTTACGTTTCCGCATTTTGCCTATTGTACACCGTACTGTACATAGTGGTTTTTGTCTTGCCAGAATGGAATAGTTTGGTCCTTCATCGGATGGACGAGATGGAGTCGGGCGCAACCCAAACGGTTCTCGTGTACGCCTTGGTTGCATTGTTTTCTCTTACCCAAAATGTTGGGTTTTTCCGCACGATCGAAAGCAAGGGGTCCACCTTTGTCGGGGTAATTGGAACGCTTGTTACGGTCGTAATTTTCTCCTTCAGCTCTTTCTTCTTCTGTTCAAGCCATCGTGAACAGTGCAGCACGGTCATGCGAAGCCTTGCTTGCATGGTGGTCGTTTCGGGGGTGTTGGCATTTGCTCTCTCGAAAGAAGAAACACCCACTATGCAACCGACAGAGCCGCAAGAGAAAGTGGTAAGTATACTGGGCGTTGAAATGAAATGGCGTAGAAGTACAATAGAGAGCCGGCTTGAAGAGGAGAGTCTAAACCATGGCTATCTTGTCCCGAATTAAGGATTTATACTTTATTAATATTATTGGATTTGAAGTAGTATTTGATTTAAAATGAGAGTCTTAAAACATACTCTAGACGACTAAAAAAAAAATTAAAAAAAAAATTCTGTAGTACTCTTATATTTTCTTCTATATTTTTTAATACTCTACACTCTACCCGGTAAAAAACGCAACAGGGAACAACAGTCATCATGTTGACTTTTGAGACGGGGGGGAAAAAAATGTTTTTGCTATCCCCAAATGTTAACCGTGTCTACCCCGAAAACAAAGGTAACCGCGTTAGCACCATCTTTCCCACAGCGTGCAACAAGTTGGGGTCTAGTCTATTTCCAGAGGCTTTTAGCAGCATTTCCCGGGCATCCGTCTCAATACTCCATGCAATTGAATAGTTCCGTGGATCCCGTGTAATCGAACACCCATAAAACATGAGGAGTGCCATGCATTCTTCTTGTTTCCTGTGAAAAGCCTCGTCAAAGGCCGTCATTCCATGCATATTTTTATCCTCGAGGGTTTCTCCTTTTTGAAACTGCAAGATCATTTCGACAGCTTCGTAACAATTGCAACGTGCAGCCCACATCAACGTTGTCCGACCGGCATTATCTCGGTCGGTTATCTTGGCGCCCTTCTCTAGTAAACTTTCCATAATTTCCAATTGCCCGTACGATGCCGCCAGCATCAGCGGCGTCACTCCATTTCGATTTTGCCTATGAATCACGTCCATCCCGTCCCGGTTCAATGGGTTCAAAAGAAAATTGTGAAACTCTTGCACGTCCTTCATCTTAGGGAGAAGATCAAACAGCGATTTACTGATTGACTGGCGGTACTTTCCTTTGCCCGCACGCCGTTCGATAAGGCTTTTCATAAGAGCCTCTGGATCAACCGTCATGTCAAACGGACCACCAGAGTGGGCAGCCATGATGTTATAAAAATCTGCGAGGGTGAGTGCTTTTTAGATAGTCGTATATTATAATCTATAATTTCTCTTCTCTCTGGCAACCAAATTAACACATGCATACACCTTCAATAAATAAACACTTAAAAACAAATATATAATAAAACGAATTTTTTATAATAATCTATAATTTCTCTTCTCTCTGGCAACCAAATTAACACATGATGCACATAATACACCTTCAATAATAAATAAACAATTATAAAAACAACATAATAAAACGAATTTTTTATATATTGATAATATTATTTATAGTCTCTATTTTATTATATTTATTATTATATATAATAATAGTAGTAGTAGTAGTCGTCTAATATAATAACAACAACAACAAGACCACAACAAAGAAGGCAAAAAAAAAATAAGAAAAGAAGAGGATGGTCAACAAACAAAACAACAACAACAAAAAAACAAACAACAACAACAAGAAACAAGAAGAAGACGTCGTCCCGGAGTCGTCCGGAGGCGGCCGGCGGTCGTCGTGGTCGTGGTGGTGGTGTTGAAGAAGAAGAAGCCAAAGAAGAATGTTCGAACGAAAAAATCATCTAATATTTAAACTTCTTGAAAAGATGTCTTTCTTTCATAATATGTTATTCCATTCTTTTCAGTCGAATGAACACTGCTTGGAAAACACACGAATTAGATATGCACAACAACAACAAAATCACATATTAGGAAAGAAGATTTTTTTCTAGTTGGCATGGAGTCATTCTAAACCGATGCTGCTG